>PVLC010024841.1:0-24219 GCA_004027655.1 Graphiurus murinus
ACACACACAGTAAATTAAAAAAAAAAAAATAGGGCTAGGGGTGTAGCACAGAGGCAGAATGCTCCTGGGTTCAATCCCTAGTCTCTTTCTCTTCCCCACCCCTCTCCCTCATACACACACATACACACACACACACACACACACACACACACACACACATTTATTAGCATGAGAAGTGTAGTTAATAAATACCAAGGCAGGATAAAAACTGTTTTAATAATAATAGTTAATATACTCGATGATCATTTTACACATAATGGTTCATTTATGCCTTATAACAATTCTGTCAAGAAGTTTCTGCAACTTCCGTAGGAAAAAAAAATATGTAGTTTTTTCATGCCTGTAGGGAATATTTTTTAAAAATAGAAAAATTTAAAATATGCTAAAACGATGTTTTCTTAGTGTTTATATTTACATTTCCTATTTTATACAATGAAGCAGTATCTCTACTAGTAGGGCACAGAACAATAAATGCCAGTTTAATACAAATAGAATTTTAAGATGCAGATGGTGTTCACCACCCGCAAGAGGCAGGGAGGTCTGAGCCGAAACTCGGGAAGGACTGAGAGGTGTTCACATGAGGGTGCTCATGGGGGACACCTTGCAGGCTCCGCTGCTGCTTAGAAAAGCAACAGAACCAATGACGAACATGAGCACTAACGCCAGGCGCGGGGACCTGAGCCCCTGGCCTGGAGGACGCCCGAGCTCCAGCGCGCTAGGCCAGTCTGGACTACAGAACGACACCGTATCTCACAAAAATGAAAAAAGAAATGCTCTTTTTTTTTTTTCCTTTTTTTTTTTTTTGCAGCACTGGGGATTGAACTCAGGAGCATTCTACCTCTGAGCTACACCCCCAACTCTATTTTTTATTCTTTATTTTGAAACAGGGTCTCACTAAGTTGCGGAGTGCCTCACTAGGTAGCTGAGGCTGGCCGCAGACCCGGATCCTCCAGTCTCAGCCTCCCAAGTGCTGGGATTACAAGCGTGCACCACCACACCTGGCTAAAGAAATGCTCTTAAGTAGAATTAATGTGGTATTTCACTGTGATTGTAGAAGTGAAATGCTCATGTGACTTCTTCCTTAGACACCTGCTGGGGAACTGTAGCATCAAGGCCCACACAGAAGGTCCGGCCGGCACACAACCTCCACTCTAGCCATGTACGGTCTGTGTGGCCATGCCCTGTGTGCGCATCCAACTACTGACTTCCTTCTTTCTCAGACAAGGATACACAGAAGTTAGGAAAGGGAAGGGGTGAGCCGTGAGCACCTGTGACTCCCGCAGCTCCTGCAGGAAGCATCCAGAATGAAAATGGACAGAAGACCATGAGCAACAAAGTGGACAGGAAACCGGATTTTCCCAGGCACATCTGTCCACAGCATCCCCTCCCTGATGGGGGATCTACCCTCAGGACAGGAAACCTCCTTCCTGAACCCATACTGCTTTGAAAATGCTTTCCCCCTTTGGTGCTGGGGATGGAATCCAGGGGCATCCTAGCTCTGAGCTACACCCCAGCCCTTTTTATTTTGAATCAGGGTCTTGCTATGGTGCTGAGGCTGTCTCGGCTTCCCAAGACTAGGGTATCAGGCATGCACCACCACACCCATCTCCTTTGTCCATTTATAACAATAAAGCTGGAGGAGAAGGAGAAAGAAGTTCTAGAGATCTGTTACACAACCATGTGAAAAGTTAATACTTTGTACACTTAAAAATGGTTGAGAGTGAATTCCATATCATGGCTTTTTTTTTTTTTTTTTAACCACAATTAAATAGTTAAAGAAGAAAACAAAAATATTTAAACTATGATGGTCTGCTCTCTGGCTGTTTTCCTAAGGCATTTTTTATTTTTCCTCCACTCTCAAATCTACCCCAAAGGTCTTGCCATGTGTGTGACAACAAAGGAAAAACAGCCATGCGAGCACGCCCTCCTTAAGTTTCAGGAGAATAGGACAAACAAAATCCCAAAAGCACCCAGAGAGAAAGGGCAGGCCCACACTCGCAGCACCAGGCACCAGAACCGCCCGGGCCCTTCTTCAGCAAGAACACAAGCTGGAGGACTGAAATGATGACTTCAAACTAAGCAGGAATCTACCAGAAGGTGGACATCCGCAAATGAAGGGGTTAGCCTCCACAGAGGAGGACTGACACGGGCTCTGGATTGGGCCCCCCAACTCCCTGTGGAGACCGAACTGCAGGAGGGCAGCCCGGAGTCCGCCCAGAACACACAGCTGGGGACCACAGATGGGTCACATCTGGAAATAACTGGGGTGCAGGATGGGTTTGACGCAGCTGATGGAGCACTTGAACACTAAGAATGAGCTTGATTAAAAGCTACTAAGTAAAAACTCAGAAAACATCACTCTCTGTAAAGTCAAACTTGGCAAACGAAATATCGTCCTTACCAACTTCCTGGTCCTGAGGACAATATCATGCGGTCCTACCGGTAAAGGCCGAGTAAAAGAGTTGCTATCATGAAAGAACAAGAGGAAGGCTGTAAGAGGGCTGAACTCTTGTCTGGTAACCAACGGCTCAGCGACTGTATCAGAGAGTGCCACCAGCATTATTATTTGGGAAGACGGACATAAGTACCAAGGTGAAGGTACCAATTTAAAGTGACTGCCTCGGGGGGGGGGAGGGAGGCAACAAAGAAAAGGGTGGTCAGCCGCTGTCAATATACACTTCAAAAAAACTTTTTAATTTTTAACCCACATGAGCATGTTATTTGGACAGAGTAAAAACTGATTTCAATCCAGGGGATCGATGAATCACTTGAGTTAGTTATACACACACACACACAAACACACACACACACACACACACACACACACACACACACACCATGCCAAGTGCTCTTGGGATGTGGAAGTGGATGATGGAGCCAGCCTTTCCCACACATAAACTAGAAAACGACATGGGATAATGTTAGTAAACCCTAATTTCATGCGTCAGTACGGTGGTCAGCGGTGTCCTCTGATCTGCAGGGAGGCAGGAGTGAGACAGCCACGTGTTCCACGCGCTTCAGTTCAGGAGAGGTGCACCCTCTTTATGGCCACAGTGACATTCTGTGGTCCTCCAGAGAAGAGGACCCTGACAGGAGGCGAGACACGCCTGTGATTTTGTCTCCCCCCACCCACCCCGCCACGGGGATTCTACCTTCCCTCCACAGGCGGTGACTTCCAAAGCCAGAGCTGCCCCTGTTGGAGGCTTTCCCAGGGTCCCGTGCTCAGGTTACCTTGGGGACCAGTGACCACTTGCACTCGGGCACGCTCGGCCCCGTGCAAACCCTGCAATGCTGACCGAGGCGACACACGTGGGAGGGAACCACAGGGGGGACAGTCACTACCTCCCGACCGGGACGAGGCCTGTGATCATTAAGGGAACTCTGTATTTTCGTTCCATTTTCTTCCTCCCAGAGAAGCAGCTAAACATCCTAGGTGCCCGCCTCCTCCCCACACACATAAACATTTTTACTCTCGCCGGTGACACTGAAAAAGCATCACTCCAGCTTAATGGGGTGATCCCCAAAAGGTAGGTCTGTCCTGCCTCTTGTGAAAATACTATGTGGTGTATTCTGTTTGGCAACAAAACAATGTTTGCACAATGCCGTTCATTTTAATGACACCAAAATATGCTTTTTAGAAATCTCCTGGTTCCCAGCTTCCTCTGAACCTGCTCTGGATGGTGAGCAGCCTCCAGGTGTCTCCAGCAGGACCGCCATGATCCCGGGCCGGCCACCTGTGGCTGACCACCTGTGGGGCGCATCTGCTGGCAGAGCCTCCGCTCCCAAGCACAGATGCAGCCTAACCCCAGGGGCCAGGCTGCTGGGTGGGGCCAGGCAGGGACACGGAGTACAATAGGGGGCTTCAGGCACAGCCAAAGGGTGGAGACAGCAGGCTTGCAGACCAAGGGCGCCCAGGGCTGTCCACTGCTGCTTCACAGAGTTTGATCAAATGACCTCGAATGTGCCCCGGTGTCCCATGGGGACTCAAAACCTGCATCCACTATTATGAATGAAGATGGAGTTCATGGGCAACACCCTTCAGTCCCACAGTGAGAGCACCCGATGGCCCTGGGCACACGGCCCTGTGCCTGTCAGGACATTAGCTAGGACAGCATGCAGGGAGGACTCTAAGATGGAAGAAGAGAGCCTGGGATCAGGTGCCAGTGTTTCAGAGCACCAGGATCCTCCCGATCCAAGCAAAGCAGCCCACATCAACACAGAAGCTGCGGCGCAGCCTCCAGTCGAGGAGCTGGTGCACTTGCCAGCTTCGGGATCCCTCCCAGTCACCGCCAGCCTCCCACTCGGCTTCCGAGCCTCGACATGGTGGACTGGAACACCTCGGTGCTGGGCTGCCCGGGCGGTGCTGAGAGAGCGCACCAGAGCCTGCAGTGGGGAGCACCGCCGCCCTCCCCCTGGTACCCTGCTCCCACCCACGGTCCCAGGCGGTCCCAGGCAGAGCCTCCACGCTGCTCACACCCTGCCTCCCCCTCCTTCCTTCCTTAGAAAAGCAGCCCTCCCAACTCACAACACACGATCCAGGGGTCTCCTGTGTAGACCCCCAAACCTCTGCATGAAGGCAGAGGTGAGGAGACCCCCTCCTGTCAGACCCAGGAGAAAGACAAAAGAAATACAGGGGAAGACTTTGCAGAACTCCCAGGAGGGTCTGGGTGGCCCCGCACTCTCCCCAAGAACCCTGTCGGCTCCCACCACGCTCCCCAGCCTACGGAGCCGACTGCTTGCCTCGTGAAAGAGCCATTCGTTTTAATAATAAATACTATTTACCTGGGTACTTCAAAGGCCTCTTCAGTTTCTTCTTTGTCTAAACTGAATTATTTAATGCTCCTCAGGATCCCACATATGCATAAGACATCACACCTGAAAACCTGGCCGGCATTCAGGAACTAACTGCAAAGTTGGGGCAATATCCCTGATAAAAAGGAGCGTTGGCTGTCTCAGAGTTTCATTTTTGAAATTGAAATGCATAGAATCCCAATAGTTCTAATGCTATTAGCTTAATTTTAAATGGAAACATAAACCCTGCTACAAGGTGAAGCAAGATCCTGTTTTCTTCCAGGGGAGAAAAACCTGTTTTCAAATAAACCGATACTGCCCCAGACAGATGTCCTTGACTGGCATGTGCAGGACAAGGTGGCCCCCTGGAGGCTGAAAGGCAAGGTGCTGGTTTGCACTTGCTGCAGAGAGCCTAGAATCTGCGGGGTGTGGAGGACAGGATGTCTTGGAGAACGGCCACCTCCTAGAAGCAGCCTGTGTGTGCAGACTGTTTGTGGACCTGTAACACCCCTGCAGGGCGGAAACAACTCCAGACACGGCCCTCCACAAAATCTGCCCGTCAGAGTGAACACCATTCCTCATCGGTTCATTCTTTGGTTACAACCTGATGAAATAACTAAGGCAGTTTTTAGGTTCCGCCGGGCAGAGCAGGGTACCACTCTCAAAGGCTCTGCACTCAGTACTCAGCCTGCATACGTCATGAATGAAACCCAGGGGCATTCTACCTCTGAGCTACAACTCCAGCCCTATTTTTTTTAATTCTTTATTTTGAAACAGGGTCTCACTAAGTTACGGAGGGTCTCACTAAGTAGCTGAGGCTGGCTGCAAACCCAGATCCTTTGGTCTCAGCCTTCCAAGTACTGGGATTACAAATGTGTGCCACCATGCCTGGCTATACTTTACAGTTCTGAGCTGTTGAGACTAATTTCTACATTAACTGTTTACGGATTTTTCTTTCTTTTTTTTAATGTATGCTACTTATTTACTTTGCATACACAGTTCCTATATATCTTAGCAATAAAGTTTGAAACCTATCTTTTTTGTTTGTTTGTTTTTGCGGGGAGGGGGTGGTACTGGGGATTGAACCCAGGGGCATTTTGCCGTCGGGCTACATCCCCAGACCTATCTTATTTTGAAACAGGATCTCCTAAATTGCAGAGAGCCTCCACTAAGTTGTTGAGGCTGGCCATGAATCTGCAATCCTCTTGTCTCAGACTCCCAAGTACTGAGATTACAAGCGTATGCCACCACACTGGACTGGTTATTTTATTTTCTCCCTTTTGCATTACTGGGGATTGACCCTAGTATCTCACACATGCTAGGCAAGTGCTCTACCATTACATCCCATCCTTTTTTAAAAAGAACATGTCATTTTGAAACAGGGACTTGCTAAGGTTCCTAGGCTGGTCTCAAACTTGTAATCCTCCTGCCTCAGCTTCCAGAGTAGCTGGAATTACAGACATGCACCACTGCAGTTGGCTTGAAAGCTATCTTTTTTGTCAAATAAGGTTTAAGAAGTTATCTTTTTTACTCTTCCAGTCCCAACCACATAAAAATAATCTGATATCTCATCTAATTATTACTTATAATATTCTCTTTCCCTACAAAGTAGATTTCTAGACCAAAGGCTCTAAAGATATCAAGTTTTAAAATTGTCCTAGGAAACCTGCTTTCCTAGGGTCTCCTAAAGAAAGCCTCTTGGTACAGGCGCTGGCAGGTGCTAGTGTCAAAGGCCCCAGTTTAACATGGGCTCTGCTGCTTTCTAGCTCTATGACTTCACCCTCTCAGGGCCTCGTGTCCCTGATCTAACAACCTCATTAGGATATTATAAGAACTAAGAGTTAATATTAGGCATATTACTTATTAGGTACTTAAGCAAGTCCTTGGCACATGGTGCCTACCATTACACCGGTAAGGTGTCTCTAATCATCTATAGACTAGGTGGGCTTTTGCACCTTGCAAGATAATCATATACAAATGCTCTTGTATGTTCCTTTCTATGCCAAATGTAAATAAAAATGTAAATAAAAATTTCTATAATCACACATACTTTGTGCAAAGAGTATAGCTATGGACACAAAACTTCCGTCTATTCATGTAGTTGCAACATTTCTACACATGAAGTTATCCACATACAGTTAGTTCTATGTATGTAAAATGAACTCCTCTATATGTATATCATTACAAATGTAGAAAACTCTACTCTTTGTGTCAATATCAACAACTAACTTAGATTCAATCACAAAATTCTACTGTAAAGAAAGCCATGTTTTCTCTTGTTTTTACTATAAGTAGCAATAAGAATGTAGAAGAAATTACAGAACTGAGCCAGAGGTGGTGACGCATACTTGTAATCCCAGTACTCGGGAGGTTGAGGATCACAGATTCGAGGATAGCCTCAGCAAGTAGTGAGAATCTCATCAAACTAGTAAGATCCTGTTTCAAAATAAAAATAAAACAAGGCTGGGGGTGTAGTTCGGAGGTAGAAGGCCCCTGGGTTCAATCCCCAGTACTCACACACACACACACAGTTACAGAACTGGAAAACTCCGATTTTGTGGCCATCACTGTAACTGCCGATGGAAGAAAGTCATGGATGGAGAACAGGTGACCCCCTGCAGAGAAGAGCAATCTCGAGTTTAGGGGCCAGCCCTCCACCAAGGCAGCCATGGAGCAATTACAATCGGTTATCTCCCAGGTCTGGAGCCAGACCGGACAATTCTAATAGCCTGATGAAAGGAGAGGCTGCAGGCAGGGTGCCATGAGCCTGCTGCCGTGCCTGTTCCTCGGACAATCGGCAACTGGAAGTACTGGAGCCCCAGGCCTCCGCAGTATGGGCGGGTGGTGTGGTTGGTCTGGCAGCTCTTGAGGGACTGGAGAGCCACTGCCTGGTTTACAGCCTTCCTGGGTGGCAGCAGCTTCCCTCAGGAGCAGAGATGAGGAGATAGAAAGGGATAAGAAAACCTTTTGGTGAAAGAGACCTTTGTCAGGTCACTAGTTGGCTGGGAAGAACAGAAATTTCAATTACAAAGATTGTACAGTTTGCAAAAAGAGCTTGAAAAAGTCACAAAGATAGTGGCAGCTTTCAGTCAGTAAAGTTGTTTAATCCCTGAGCAGAAGAAAAATCAGAATTCCAGAGTTACCACAGTCTATTACTCAAAATGCCCAGCTAAAAAACAAGTCAATATATTTAATAAGACTGAAATCACAGAAAGCATCTTTCTATCACGATAAAGTGACAACAGATGGAAAACTAAAAAATAGGTGGAAATTAAATAATAATCTTAAAGAGCCAATGGTCAAAGAAGAAATCACTGGGAAAATACCTTGGGATACATGAAAACAAAAGACAGCAGCAAACACTCGGGGATGCCTGGAAATCAGCAAGAGAAGGAAACAGCTGCCTCAGATCAGTCATCTAACCCAACACAGTAAGGAACTAGAAGAGGCGACGAACCCTAGCAGCAGGATGGGAACAAGAAAGAGGAGATAGAAATAAAACACAGCCGGGCGTGGTGGCGCACGCTTGTAATCCCAGCATTCAGGAGGCTGAGACCAGAGGATCCGGGTTCGCGGTCAGTCTCAGCTACCTAGTGAGGCACTCCGCAACTTAATGAGACTCAGTTTCAAAATAAAGAATAAAAAATAGGGCTGGGGGTGTAGCTCGGAGGTAGAATGCCCCTGAGTTCAATCCCCAGTACTGCAAAAAATAAATAAATAAATAAATAAAATAGAAATAAAACACAGAACAGAGGAATAAAGAAAGCCAACACAACTAAAATTAGTCCCTTTGAAAGAATTAATGAGAGAAGAGCAATCTCTACTTGTTTTATAAAAACAGGCATGTGAGAATGCAATGAAAAATTATATGCCAACATATTGGATAACTAGGTGAAACTGAAAAATTCCAAGGATTCTAGGTGCTTTGCCAGGAACCGGGAACAAAAGCCAAATAGAATTGTCTTTCATCCCTCTTACCCAAGGAAGATTCATTCCAGGACTCCTGCAATAGATGCTCAAATTTCTTACATAAAGCAGTTTAGTATTTACATATGTACATCCCTGTATATTTTACATCATCTCTAGATGACTTGTAATAGAATGCAATGTAAATAGTTGTTACACTGTATTGTTACGAAATAAGAAGTGTGTACCTGTTCAGGACAGATACTGTGCTTTTTCTGAGTATCTTCAATCTCCAGTTGGTTGGATCCACTGATGTGGAGGTTACAGGGGATGACTATGAAAATACGACAGCTATTTTTTTTTTTTTTTGGTGGTAGTACTGGGGATTGAACCCAGGGGACCCAGGGGCATTCTACCTCCCAGTCCTATTTTTTTTTTTTTTGCAGTACTGGGGATTGAACCCAGGGACATTCTATCTCTGAGCTACACCCCCAGTCCTATTTTTTATTCTTTTTATTTTTATTTCGGTACTGGGGATAAAACTCAGGGGCATTCTACCTCCGAGTCACACCCCGAGCCCTATTTTTTATTCTTTATTTTGAAGCAGGGTCTCACTAAGTTGCAGAGGGCCTCACTAAGTAGCTGAGGTTGGCTGTGAACCTGGATCCTCCTGTCTCAGCCTCCCAAGTACTGGGATTATAAGCATGCACCACCACGCCCTGCCTTTTATTCTATTTATTTATTTATTTATTTATTTATTTATTTATTTATTTATTTATTTTGCGGTACTGGGGATTGAACTCAGGGGCATTCTACCTCCGAGCTACACCCCCAGCCCTATTTTTTATTCTTTATTTTGAAACCGAGTCTCACTAAGTTGCGGAGTGCCTCACTAGGTAGCTGAGGCTGGCCGTGAACCCGTCTCAGCCTCCCAAGTGCTGGAATTACAAGCGTGCGCCACCACGCCCGGCTATTCTTTTTATTTTTGAAACAGGGTCTCTCTAAGTTGTAGAGGGCCTCACTAAGTAGCTGAGGCTGGCCTGGCACCTGTGATCCTACTGTCTCAGCCTACAAAGTTCCAGGATTATAAGCATGCGCCACCATGCCCAGCCAACACTGTTTTACATAAGATTTGAGCATCTACCCATAGGGGTCCTGGAACCAACCCTCCTGGGTAAGAGGGATGAAGGACAGCTAGACTGAGTCTTTGTTCTCAGTTCTTGACACAGAGTTCCTAAAATCCTTTCAGAGTGCCTCACTAGGTAGCTGAGGCTGGCCTTGAACCCAGATCCTCCGGTCTCAGCCTCCCAAATGCTGGGATTACAAGCGTGCACCACCACGCCTGGCTAAATTTCAGCAATCTTTACAGACAGCAACTTATCACCATCAAAATTTAATCCCTGGTGTAGTAGTACACACTTGTACTTGGGAGGCTGAGACAGGAGGATCACGGGTTTGTGGTCAGCCTCAGCAACTTTTAGTGAGGCCCTCTGCAACTTAGTGAAACCCTCTTTCAAAATGAAAAAGAAAAAAATAGGGCTAGAGGTGTAGCTGGGAGGTAGAATGCCCCTGTGTTCAATCCCCAGTATTACTACTACTAATGATAATGATAATGATAATAATAATAATAATAATAATAATAATAGTAATAATAATAATGAAGGGGGTATGTAGTCCCAGCTACTCAGGAGGCTGAGGCAAGCACTGTGCATTAGAGCCAGATAGTGGAACTAACCCAAATGTCAAATCATCCACTGACAAACGAATAAACACAATATGTACACACACACACACACACAGTGGAAACGATTCATGAACAAAGGAACAAAATACGGACACATGCTAGGACATGGAGGAGTCTCAAAATCATTTTACTAAGTGAAACAGCCAGATGAAACAGACCACATGCTGTAGGGGTCACTCATGAGAAGTGCCAGCAATGGCAAATCTATACCAAGTCACTTCGTGGTGTCAGGAATAGGCAGGAAGGACCTAGGATAAAGAAACTGAGAGTGACTCTCAGAGGTATGGGCTTCTTTTTTTCTTTTTTTTTTTTTTTTTTTGCAGTACTTGGGATTGAGCCCTGGGGCATTCTACCTCTGGGCTACGCCTTCAGTCCTATTTTTTATTCTTTATTTTGAAACAGGGTCTCACTAAGTTGCAGAGGGCCTCACTAAGTCACTGAGGGTGGCCACGAACCTAGATCCTCAGGTTTCAGCCTCCCAAGTACTGGGATTACAAGCATGCGCCATGGATTTCTTTTTAGAGTAAAAAAAATGCTTTAGACCTCCATGTGGTAAGAGATGCACAATTCTAAATATACTAGAAACCACCAAATAATATACCTTAAATGTATGAACCTAGCTGGGTGTGGTGGCGCATGCTTATAACCCCAGTACTTGGAAGGCTGAAACCAGAGGATCTGGGTTTTCGGCCAGCCTCAGCTACTTAGTGAGGCTCTCTGCAACTTAGTGAGACCCTGTTTCAAAGTAAAGAATAAAAAATAGGACTGGGGGTATAGCTCAGAGGTAGAATGCCCCTGGGTTCAATCCCCAGTTTGAAAAAAAAAATAGGCAAAAAAGAACAATTTTTTTTTCTTTTTTTTATTAGCAGTGCTGGGATCAATCTCAGGACCTCATATATGCTAGGCAAGTGTTCTACCACTGAGCTATAACCCAAGCCCCAACAGATTATTTTTAAAAGAATACACGTAGCTGGGTGTGGTGGCATATGCTTGTATTCCCAGTACTTGGGACACTGAGACAGGAGGATCACAAGTTCAAGACCAGCCTCGGTGAATTAGTGACACCCTCCACAACTACTAGTAAGATCCTGTTTCAAAATAAAAAAGGGCTGGAGGTACAGCTCAGAGGTACAATGCCCCTGGGGGTTTAATCCCCAGTGACACACACACACACACACACACACACACACACACACACACAGACTGAATGGGGTAGCCAAAACACACATGAAAATATGCTCAAAACACACATGATCATCAGTGTTGTCTGTGCAGGATGCCCTCCATGACCACTCTGTGGTCTCAGAGCACTTGAAGTCTCTCCCAACCACATGGCATTCATTTGGTTTCACTCCAGTGTGTGCTCTTTGATTATGCTGAAGGCCAGATATGTGAAGGCTTTCTCACACTGGTGGCACTCATAAGGTTTCAGTCCAGTGTGTGTTCTTTGGTGACGCTTACGGCCAGAAGACGTGGTGAAGGCTTTTCCACGCTGGTGGCATTCAGAGTATCCCCACTGTGTGTTCTCTCGTGCCGCCTAAAGGTATAGAGGTGGCTGAAGGCTTTCCCACACCGATGACACTCGTAAGGTTTCTCTCCAGTGTGTGTTCTCTCATGTTCCTTAAGCCTCGTGGATGTAGTGAAGGCTTTCCCACACTGAAAGCAGTCATAAGGCCTCTCTCCAGTGTGTGTTTTCTCATGTTCCTTAAGATTACAAGATGTAACAAAGGCTTTCCCACACTGAAGGCATTCGTAAGGTTTCTCTCCAGTATGTGTTCTCTCATGTTCCTTAAGATTACAAGATGTAATGAACGCTTTCCCACACTGAAGGCACTCGTAAGGTTTCTCTCCAGTGTGTATTCTCTCATGCCGCTTAAAGCTACTAAAGTGACTGAATGCTTTCCCACACTGAACACATTCGTAAGGTTTCTCTCCAGTGTGTATTCTCTCATGTCGCTTAAAGCTACTAAGGTGACTGAAGGCTTTCTCACACTGATGGCATTTGTAAGGTTTCTCTCCAGTGTGTGTTCTCTCATGCCGCCTAAGGTTATGGAAGTGACTGAAGGCTTTCCCACACTGGTGGCATTTATAAGGTTTCTCTCCAGTGTGTGTTCTCTCATGTTCCTTAAGCCTAGAAGACGTGGTGAAGGCTTTCCCACACTGATGGCATGCATGAGACTCTCCAGTGTGCATTCTCTCATGCAGCCTGAGGCTAACAAATTGGCTGAAAGCTTTCCCACACACATGGCATACATGGGATTTCTCTCCAGCATGGGTTGGAATATGCTTTCTAAGGCCAGAAGAATACATGAAAGCTTTCCCACATAGATGACATTCATACAGCGTATCTCCAGAGTCAATAATCTCTTGACATCTGCTTTTTGGGCCATTCACATGGAAATTCTCATCTGATTTGCCAAACTGATATCCAAGGAAAGTTAGATGCTTGGCGTTTTCTTCCATCACACTTCTGTACAGCTTTCGCTGGGATGTGTCCAGTAGAGCCCACTCTTCCTGGGTGAACTGTATGGTCACATCTTCAATGGTTATTGGTTCCAATACACGCACTGCCATTAATTCAGTGTCCTAGTCTCTTTCTCTGTGTTTCTACTCACAGACAGTCCAAGCACTCAGCAGGAGAATAGTGTAGCAATGCACAGACCAACTCAGGCAATACAAGTTGGAGGAGATGGTGAAGCCCACGAGATGCTTAGGCAGGTTCCACAGGCAAGCAGCAAGGAGGTCCTCTCCCTAGTTCTGAGTTCTGCAGTTCCTCCTTCTCCCTGTAATCCTAGTACTTGGGAGGCTGAGACAGGAAGATCACAGGTTTGAGGACAGCCTCAGCAATGTTGCAAGATTCTCAGTAACTTTAGTAAGACCCACAAGTTGGAGGAGACGGTGAAGCCCACAAGATGCTTAGGCAGGTTCCACAGGCAAGCAGCAAACTGGTCCTCTTCCAGGTCCTGACCTCTGCAGTTCCTCCTTCTCTTTCGCCTTTATATTCTTACACTGAAAAGTGAGATAACGTTTGAAAAGAGTACCTTAAATAGGTATTGATATTTCCATTTGTGCCTAGATTTTGATGTCCACCCTAACGATTTAACCCCCCCCCTTTAGTTGAAAGTTTCCACAGGTTTTGGCTTCCATGCTTGACTCAAATTATCACTCTCCCAACCACCTGACTTCCCTTTGAGTAACAGCAGGATGGGGACACCTGGAGCTGATTCTCTGATGACCCCCTATCTATTTCAGAAGTGGAATCCTGAAGAAGGAAGCATACTCCTGGGCTCATCCCCAGGAACCCTGCACACGCCCACTCAGGACCCACTTGCAGGTCCTCTGGCGCCCCTTTCCTGCCGCTTCCCCACCCGAGGGCATGAGGGTGCAGGTAAAGAGGTCGCCGGCACTCGTGCTAGTCCAGAGAGGCTTGAAGACTTGCTGCAATCCCCGGGACAGCCCTTCTGGAGGCCTGGTCCCTGAGCAGCTCTGTAGCCTCAGTCAAGCTACTTAAGTTCTCCGGGTCTGGCTTCCTGAGATGTCAAATGAACAGGCAAAACCTGGCCCAGGGCACCTCTGTGCTCTGAAATGTGGATTCCTTTCGGCCCAGCACAATATCTTCTGGATTCGCCTCACCAATGAGCTAGCTCCACCAGCGTGCTGAGGCCAAGGTCACAGGGATACCAAGCAGCCTGGAGAATCCTTATCCTTGCTCTCTCTGACGACCCACACCCCAGTGGGAGGCAGAGCTACGGAACAGGGTGTCTCAAGCCTGGGGCTCCCTGTCTTAGTAGCAGAGTTTTCTATGTAAAGTCGGGCTCTTTTCCCACCTGTTACCACCTTTCTACTGAGTTCTGCCTTGAAAACCCAGTGATCAAATTGGCGTCCACGTTTATGGTGGGAAAGACCAGTAAGTTGTACCGGTGGAACACCAAGTGACATCATGGCCCAACATGCACAGTTCTTGCCAACGTCGAGAGAATAGAGGTGGACAAAACAAGACAAAAGTCACCAGTGGCACAGGCCAAACCCAGAGCATGGTACTCAGCAGACAGGATGTGCTCTAAGCGTACAGATGCTGCCTGGGCAAAAACACTCCCACATTGAATGCATGTCATTAATTTGAATTTTAATGGTTTAAAGTTTTACTGGTACTTGCATTGTAACTATACCTTGCTTTTTCTCTTGATTTGCTGATTTTGCAGTGCTGGGGATGAGCCAGGGCTCAAGCACTCTACCACTGACCTAGACCACCAGCCCTGTGGAACTACAATGTTACTGCACATCTGTGTACTACATCTGAAGTCCTACAGACTTGAATATGTGAACAATGTTGTTGTTGTTCTTGTTATTTAAATTAAAGCTGGTGGTAGGCCACAGTCACACGGGAACGGCATTCCTGCCTTTCCCTGTTACTGGAATTCTGAGACCCAGAACATCTGGCGAGGCCTTTCTCACCATCAGTCTGGTTGGTTGCGTCACCTCTGGGATCCGTGGTCACTTTTCTTCTTGGATTCAACCATCCTAACTGCTTGCTCAACAGAAACCAAGCAGCAGGCCAAACCACAACCAAACTACAAAACCAGCCCACACAAGGAAAACCCAAGACAATCATGGAGAGGTGTGTGCAGAAAGAGCCACACGAAAACAATAGCAGTATAAAAGAGGACCTGCGTGCATTTCTCTTCTCTTCCAATCCATGACATCCACTGCCCATCCCACCAAAGGGACCGCAGGGCCTCCTTGGGGAAAAAGAAGTATCTTTAGAGCATGACCTCTCCCTTCCCCATTTGTTTTCTTTCTTCCTTCCTTTCTTATTTATTGGTGTATGTGTGTGTGTGTGTGTGTGTGTGTGTGTGTGTGTGTGTTACTGGGAATTGAACCCAGGAGTATGCATCCTCCAGTCTTTTTCTTTTTGAAACAGGGTCTCACTAAATTATCACGTGCTAATCCTCCATCTCATCTTCCCAAGGACTGGGACTGCAGGTCACCTCACCACACCTGGCCTCCCTTCTCTCTTCTTTAACCAAAGAATAAAGTTTCTGCTCTGCTTAGCTGAACCTGAGTTTGTTCTTTAACTGCTGGTGACACCAAGAAAGGGAGCCTCCAGGGACGGGGAGCAATAGTAGCCACCAACTGGTTCTCTACCTTGCATGGTGTTTTGATGCCAATGGTTTACTCATGAATGTTTCAGCACAGACAGATGTGTGCACAAATCAGAGCTGGGCGTGGTGGCGCACACTTGTAATCCCAGCATTTGGGAGGCTGAGACTGGAGGATCCGGGTTTGCAGCCAGCCTCAGCTACGGAGTGAGGCACTCTGCAACTTAGTGAGACCCTGTTTCAAAATAAAGAATAAAAAATAGGGCTGGGGGTATAGCACGGAGGTAGAATGCCTCTGAGTTCAATCCCCAGTACCGCAAAAAAAAAAAGAAAAAAAAATAGGACTGGGGGTTTGGCTCGGAGGTAGAATGCCCCTGGGTTCAATCCCCAGTACTGAAACACACACACACACACACACACACACACACACACACACACACACACACACACCAGATGTAAGCCCCATTCTACCCAGGAAAAGACGCACTTGCACTGCTGGCTCTGTTTCTCAATAGGAAGCCCACTCTCTGAGGCAGATGCTACAAACATTTCTGGCACTGTTCCTTGACACAGAGTGAAAATCAAAAAGGGGTATTTATTGGTGAAATTCACAATTATCAACTGGATAAATGTAAATAAAAGGCTCTCGCTAGTGAAATGACAAATTCCAGCAGGGCGTAGTGGTGCTCACCTCTAATCCCAGGACTTGGGAGGCTGAGACAGGAGGCTCCCAGGTTCACAGACAATCTCAGCAATTTTGCAAGGCCCTCTGCAACTTCGTGAGACCCGGATCCTCCGGTCTCAGCTTCCCAAATGCTGGGATTACAAGTGTGTACCACCACACCCAGCTCCGTGTGGACTCTTAACAGAAAGCACTTTGCAGCTGACAGTGCATGGCTTGGGCTACTACCAAGTGGTGTCCAGAAGGCACCTGCTGGACACCGGGGTCCCCACTGCCTGAAAGGGTACTCTGCCTCTTTCCCCTTCCTCATTTTCTTTACAATAAACTCCTTGCTCGCCTTTCTGTTGCCTGCACATGTCATTCTTTAAATTTCACAGAAAAGAATCCTGGTAAGGAAAAGGTCCATTTCACTGTGACCCTGGAGGTCAGGTGGCTAAAAACATCTGTGCCAAGGACACAGGAACTTTTGCTGCTCCAAGTCCCGAAGCCCAGTGGCCCTGAATCCCATGTGCTGTCAACCTCCGCACTTCAAGTTTCCATCGCTTCCCCAGGATCTTCGGGAGTGAGCTGAAGATCTCGCTCTCTAGGAATCCACAGTGCCTGACCATTGAGAGCCTTGGGGCAGCTTGTGTGTGCTGTTCAGTGTTCAGTGTTCCCTTCCAAGGTATTCACTGTTGATTCTCTCCTAACATGACCTTGTCAGGAAACTCAAGAGTCCTAAAACAAACAGATGCGGGAAGAGCAGCGAAACACTCTGAAAAGTACCTGGCAGCAGTAAATATATCAGAACGAAGGCAAAAGAAAGGCATTCTCACGTGAGGAAACTTCCTTTTTTTTTTTTTTTTGCAGTACTGGGGATTGAACCCAGGGACAGTCTACCTCCAAGCTTCACCCCCAGTCCTATTTTTTATTCTTTATTTTGAAACAGGGTCTCACTAAGTAGCTGAGACTGGCCACGAACCCAGATCCTCCTGTCTCAGCCTCCCAAGTACTGGGATTACAAGCATGTACCACCATGCCTGTCTGTGAAGAAACTTTTAAAAAATATGTCACCACACTTCTAAAAGAAATGCCAGGTTGGGTGGGGCACAGTAACACACATCTGTAATCTTGGTATTTGGGGGGGCTGAGACCAGAGGATCACAGGTTTGAGGTTAATGTACAGTAATTTGGCAAAACCCTGTTTAGAAAAAAAACAAAAACAAAACAAACTCCATCCCTCCAGTCAGATCTGGCCAACTGCCTGTTTTTGTATGGTTCTCAGGCTAAGAATATATTTTATATTTGTAAATGATTGTAAAAAATCAAGCTAGCCGGGCGTGGTGGCGCATGCTTGTAATCCTAGCATTTGAGAGGCTGAGACCGGAGGATCTGGGTTCGCGGCCAGCCTCAGCTACCTAGTGAGGTCCTCCGCAACTTAGTGAGACCCTGTTTCAAAATAAATAAAAAATAGGGCTGAGGGTGTAGCTCGGAGGTAGAATGCGCCTGAGTTCAATCCCCAGTACCGCAAAAAAAAAAAAAAAAAAAAAATCAAGCTAAGTGTGGTGGCACACTCTTGTAATTCTAGCACTTAGGAAGCTGAGACCGTAGGACCCCAAGTTCAACGTTAGCCTGAGCAACTTAGGGAGATCCTGTTTCAAAATAGAAAATAAAAGCAGCTGGGGGGTATAGTTCAGAGATAGAATGACCCCAGTACCAAAATAGAATGCAAAATAGAAAAATCTCTGCCTTCAGAACATAACATAAACTGCCTTACCATAATCCCCCTGGAAACAAGGAAACACAAAGTCCTGGCTGCCATCTTGAAATAGGAAAAAGACATTTTAAATTAAAAATAAACACATATATAATTTCAATACATTATTCTGTTGCAGGCTTATACACACTTAGGCATTTATACTCAGTTTTATTAAACAAAAAAATTAGGTTTGTTTCAGAGAGTCTGCGATCATCAGTTCCCAGAAGGGTCTCAGCCCTGCTCATGCTGCAGTGGCCGGGCACAGTGTGGAGAGCTGGTCCATGAAGCTACAAGTCATACCATGGTCTCAGAGCCCCAAGGCCAGCGCTGGTCAGCACCTTCTGGGAGGGGTCCGGAGCCATGGAGGTGCAGACACTCTGAGAGACACCTGAGAAGACCAGGGCTACTAACCTAATTTCTTTCACTGAAGTAAAAGATGAAGGTGGTACTGGGCCAGCGGGACCACGGGCCCCCCACAGCCCAATGGAAATGGCGTAACGGGCTTCAGAACTACCCAATGTTATCAGTCAGCTAGCTGGAACATGTCACTCCCCAGCAAGCCAGAAATTCTGGAGACACATCCATACAATGACTTTTTCTTTTTCTTTTCTTTTCCAAAATGTCTGAGTTCCTAAGCAAGTGGGTGTTATTATTCTGAAAAGTAATGAGTGCTTTTTGTGTTTTGCAGTAATAGGATGGAACCCAGGGGGTAGCACAAGCTAGGTGATTGCTCTACCACCAAAGTATATGTCGACCCTTTTGTAATTTTTTTTTTTTTTTTTTTTTTTTTGAGATAGGTTCTCACTAAGTTGCCTGGACTGCCCTCAAACTTTCCATCCTATCTCAGCCTCCTGAATAGCTGAGATTACAGGTGTGCAACACCGAAATTGGCATGATGAGTGCTGTTTAAATAGGTGTGTGTTGGCCAGGCATGGTGGCACATGCTTCTAATCCTAATACTTGGGAGGCTGAGACTAGAAGATTGCAAGTGAGGCCAACCTCAGGAACTTAGTGAGACCTTGTTTCAAAATAAAAATAAAAAGGGCTGGGAGGAGCTGGGCATGGTGACGTATGCTTGTAATCCCAGCATTTGGGAGGCTGAGACCGGAGGATCCAGGTTTGCGGCCAGCCTCAGCTACCTAGTGAGGCACTCCGAAACTTAGTGAGACCCCGTTTCAAAATAAAGAATAAAAAATAGGTCTGGGAGTATAGCTCGGAGATAGAATGCCCCTGAGTTCAATCCCTAGCACTACCAAAATAAATAAATAAATAAATAGGGCTGGGAGTGTAGCTCAGAAGTAGAATGCCCCTGGGTACAATCCCCAATACAAAAAAAAAAAAAAAAAAATCTTTTTCCCCTAAGTGACCTGCGTTTCTGTTTTGAAGAGTCTGCAAATTTTGCCCTTCTGAATACCTATTCTTTGTGGGACAATTTTTGTGGTTTATTTGGCTGTGCCTGTCCTGGGTCTACTGCTGTGGATAGTCAGGACCACTGGAGAGATATCTCTGCCCTTGATGCCTTAGTAGGTACTGGTTTTTGCTAAATAATCTTTTGATAGCACATTATGAAATTTTCTTGAGTGCTCATCATGTTTGGGGCACATTTGTAGGTACTCAGGAATCTGTCTTTGTGAGAGAGGCACTATTATTATTATCCCAGATTTACAAGTAAAGACATGGAGGTGCCGAGAAGCTGAGCAATTCGCCCAAAGCCACAGAACTACTACGTGAACCCCTACTGAGGTCTAACTCCAGTTGTAACACCAACTTTTTTTTTTTTTTTTTTTTTTTGGTGGTACTAGGAATTGAACCCAAGAGCACTCTACCTCTGAGTTACACCCCCACTCCTCTTTATTTTATTATTTATTTATTTTGAAATGAGATCTCACTAAGTTGCTGAGGCTAGCCCTACACCTGTGATCCTCATGTCTCAGCCTCCCAAGTACAGGGATTACAGGTATGAGCCACCATATCCAGCTTTGAACATCAACCTTTATATACAAACTCTTGCCTACCTTTTACATACAAACATAAAGTAGTTTTTAATACTTAACTTTTTTTCCATGAAGCACAGAAATTCATATCCAGAATATACTGGAAAATTATTTCTTCTGTTTCAACAGCCTGGAAAGTCTTTTTTTTTTGCGGTACTAGAGATTGAACTCAGGGGCATTCTACCTCCGAGCTATACCCCCAGCCCTATTTTTTATTCTTTATTTTGAAACCGAGTCTCACTAAGTTGCGGAGTGCCTCACTAGGTAGCTGAGGCTGGCCGCGAACCAGGATCCTCCGGTCTCAGCCTCCCGAATGCTGGGATTACAAGCGTGCGCCACCACGCCCGGCTTTGGAAAGTCTTAATGTCATGCAAGAATCTATATTAGTAAACCTAATATAAAGTGGAAATATTAACTTGTACAGTTAAATTAAAAAGCAATGTTTCAACCAAACATTCCACACTCCCAATCCAATGAAGACAGCAGCCCCCCACACCAGGCAAGGGGAGAATCACTGTACTGTGGTGTTGTGACAAGTCCCGGCCAAAGAAAATAAACAACAAAATGTTACAACCTGGGTTCATGCAACCTTTGCCCTGAGTCCAACAGGATTCCACCACACTGAAAAGACTTCCGATGGAATTATCTCTAGGTATGACACATGCAGAGCTCACACAAGTTTCCAATACTGCAGTGACTGGGGACCCGGGAGGGGACGGAGTCGCCAGGACACTGGAAATTCCATGAAATTCCGTGCGAGTGCCTATTCTTGGTAGTGAGGAATAAATTCCCTGAAAGCATCCAGTGTAAAAATCACCCAGGAACTCACCCCAGTACAGAAAACAAAAACAAGGGAGCTCTGGGGGTGGAGAAGCTCTCTGCAGCCTCTGTTGACACAGCTAGAGGCCTCAAGGCTATGCCACAGTCCTGCACCTCCTGCCTCCAGCCAGGTGGAGACATCCCCAGGTGGGCTCCCTCGCTCCCTGGGGTTGGGACCACCTGACTGACAAAGTCTAGACTGAGCACACTGGCCTTGTTCATTTTTAAACTTGTAACTCTGTCTAAATTCCTGTGTCCTTGGAACTAACACTCCAAGTCGGGCGAATGTTTCATGACCTTGTTTGGTATCAGTTCTTTTGTTTATAGTTGGATGCCGTCTGTGACCCTCAAGGAGAGCCAGCATGAATGAGGTTTTGGCACGCACACCCTCTGTGTAGTGGAGACCCAAGGCCAGCGTGGGACTCACTGTTAACCCCTTCCCCACTTCCCCAGCTGGCTCACCTGATGTCGACCCTGAGGGAATGTGCAGACTACAGCCCTAAATTAGGGCTTTCACGAGGGGACAAGTAGAAAGACACTGACAGTGCTGACCTGAAAGTCTTCTTGGCAGTAATGTTACTGCAAAATACTGTGCAGAAACCTGAGCTGGAGAGGTTTTGGTGGACAAGGCCTCTTTTGGATACACCTCCTGTCAGGTGAGTTGTAACTGCTGAAAGAGTTTGACTTTTGCTTTGGTGCCTGTGTCTTGCCAACAATTCTTCCATCCCAGTTGGCCAATTAAAGGCCAAAATTTCACTGCAGACCAAACCCATGTATGATTTTCTTGTAAATGAATTTTCAACTGTATATACTCCAAACAGAAACACTGTAGACAATGAATCACAGTCAGATTTGCTTCAGCCTTAAAGAGTGTGTTTATGTAAAATTAAATGAACATGGAGCTGGGCATGGTGGCGCACGCTTGTAATCCCAGAATTTGGGAGGCTGAGAACGGAGGATCTGAGTTCGTGGCCAGCCTCAGCTACCTAGTGAGGCCCTCCACAACTTAGTGAGATCCTGTTTCAAAGTAAAGAATAAAAAATAGGTCTGGGGTATAGCTCGGAGGTAGAATGTCCCTGAGTTCAATACCCAGTACTGCAGGAAAAAAAAAAAAAAAATGAACATGGCACTAAGTTGCACTTTATTATTTTTTCTAAGTGAGAAATGGGTTAAATGTTTTTTTTTTCTTCTTCTTTTTTTGGTGCTAGGGCTTGAGCCCAGGGGCATTCAACCTCTGAACTACACCCCCAGCCCTATTTTTTATTTTTTTTATTTTTTGTGGTACTGGGGATTGAACTCAGGGGCATTCTACAAGTGTGCACCACCACTCCTGGCTCCTATTTTATTTTTTGATTTAGAACAGGGTCTCATAGTTGGGTGTGGCAGTGCACGCTCGTAATCCCAGTACTTGGGAGGCTGAGACAGGAGGATCCAGGTTAGCAGCCAGCCTCAGCTACTTAGTGAGGCCCTCAGCAACTTAGTGAGATCCTGTTTCAAAATAAAGAATAAAAAAAATAGGGCTGAGGGTGTAAAAAAAAAAAAAGAAAGAAAGAAAAGAACAGGGTCTCATTAAGTTGCTAAGAGTCTGACTAAATTGCTGAGGCTGGCTTCCAGCCTGCTATCCTCCAGTCTCAGCCTCCCAAGTACTGGGATCACAGGTGTGCACCACTATGCCCAGCTTAAAACGTTATTTCCATTGGCATGCATGTAGGTGCACAGAAAGCCTGCCAGAAGCAAAGCGTAATTCATTACATCACCTGCTTAAAAGTGGAATTTGAGTTAACAATTCCCATTCAGCCCTTCACTAGCAGTGAAGACAAGATCACGTAAGTCACAGCTTTTTATCAGAACTGAAAACACAAAATTTTCTTAAGGTAAAGAAACTACCTAGTTCCTCTGCGACACTGAGGGATGCTGGGAACCCCATGGTATTTGGAAACAACAGTGTGGGATGCGGCATCTGCAAAGGGTCTGTCCAGATCTGGGCACCTTTGACTTCCTGAGGACCTGGAGCGTGTCTTAACCTCTCCGACCCTTGAATTCTAGGTCTGCAAAAGGAAGGCAACAGCATAGGCAGCTCAGTGAATCACGCAGCGTGACGTGAGAGGATTTACTGGCAGCACAGAACCAGGGCTTGGTGCAGTGACACCCACAGGAAAGGCAGCCCCAAGCGCCAAGAGGCAACAGCACAGCATCTCGACATGCTACCTGTGCGAGCCTGCCTCCCCACCTGCTCCTACACCACCCCACCTCCAAGTATCAGGGGTCCAAAAGTCCCAGCCAAGAAGTCAACCTCACTGCCGCAGCAGGTGCGAGGCAGCTTGTGACCCTGGTGACATAGGACACAGAAGAGGAGCACCTCAGCTTTCTCCAGGCTGGCCCAGGTGGGAGCGGCTGTGAGGAGCCTTCCATTTGTTTAAGCAGACTGAGCCAGGTTTCCCACCACGACAGCTAAAACAGCCTCATGACACACACATAAACGAAAAACTCTCTACTGGAGCTTTGAAACATCTCCCTTACTTAAATAATGGTTTTCTCTACGAATATAACAACTTGGAGAAACCTCAACAGAACACACCAAAAGCATTACTCTTTTTTTTTTTTTGGTGGTACTTGGTATGGAACCCAGGGGTATTCTACCTCTGAGCTACACCACCAGCCCTATTTTATTATTTTATTTGGAAACAGGGTCTAAGTTGGGGAAGGCCTCACTAAGTAGCTGAGGCTGGCAGCAAACTGGCACTCCTCCTGTCTCAGCCTCCTAAATACTGGGATTACAAACTTGCACCACCACACCAGGCTCAAAAGCATTACTTGTTCAACAAAGTTGATGCCAAAATAAGGTAACAGAGTTATAAAAGATGTATCACAACACACACACACCCCTTGCCAGTTTCCTCTAATGAGATACAAAATTACAGTCAATGAGCAACAATTGTTGTACACCAGCTTTCTTCTCAAACTTGAGTGTATCACAATTACTCATAGGACAGGGGTGAGGCACTGAGGTAGAATGCCCCTGGGTTCTGGGTGTGGAGGTGCATGCCTGTAATTCAGTACTGGGGAGACTGAGACAGGAGGTCCACGGGGTCGAGGTCAGCTTCAGCAACTTAGTGAGACCCTGTTTCCAAGATAAAAAATAAAAAATAGGGCTGGGTAGCTAAGAGGTAGAATGCTCCTAAGTTCAATCCCTAGTACCACAAAAAACAACAACAGAATAAAAAGGTGGATAAAAATACACTCTAAGGCCGGGCGTGGTGGCGCACGCTTGTAATCCCAGCATTCGGGAGGCTGAGACTGGAGGATCCGGGTTCGCGGCCAGCCTCAGCTATCTAGTGAGGCACTCCGCAACTTAGTGAGACTCGGTTTCAAAATAAAGAATAAAAAAAATAGGGCTGGGGGTATAGCTCGGAGGTAGAATGCCCCTGAGTTCAATCCCCAGTACC
>PVLC010024842.1:0-24535 GCA_004027655.1 Graphiurus murinus
CCTGGACTGTCAGAACTGGAGGACTTTGTTTCACCTGCTGCTGGTCACTTTTCTCCTTCTGTTGGCTGCTCACCCCTGCTTGGAAGATAACAGAAAGTTATTAAACCCCCAACTTCATATTTTCTTCTTAATGTTTCTACCTGCCTGAGTTTGTCTATCGCAATTTTCTCATCCCACCCCCCAATTAAATGATATATCCTGGGGCTTCTCCTCCACAACTCACCTGCTAGGTGAAGGCCTAGAATTAAAAGTGATGTTCCCAGGCTCCTGTCCATCCTCCTGGAGCCAGAGCTCACTGAAAACCCGGCTGATCTCCTAATCTCCCAGACAGCTGGTACTCTGACTCTAAACTCACGCCCACTTTAATTCTTCCACCAAGCTCCACCCTTTTACAAGAGCTTTTACTTAAAACTTTCTGGCAAGAAAACACTTCCCCTCTTTGTCCAGATTTAGAATCACTGATAGTACAATCATCAAGAATCAGCAAAACCCTCCTTACACGTGGGTAGGGATCAGTTTAAAGCATCTCTCTGCCAATCCCTTTCTACACTCCCTCGCATCTCCTAGAGTACTGAAAATCACACGCTTGGGCAGATGGGTATGTCAGTACAAAGCATATGATTTTACAACAGTGGAAGAGAGGAAACCCCATCAAATAACAATAGTGGAAGAAAGAAAATTCCAAGAAGCATCACAATTAATTAAAATAAATATGGTGTTTTATTTTAATACAAATATTAACACAATTTATTAAGGAAACACAATGGATAGACTGGTCCATTACAAGATTAGATGCTTTATCAGAACACAGAAAATATATGATCCCTTCGTACTTAGGAAACTTAAATTCTATTATACTCTTTTATATGCATCCATATTTTACATGACCCTAAGAAATGCTAGAAGGTATTTAGATCAATGTCAACTTCTTTGCCTTTCTTAAGAAATATGGATCCAGTAAATTAAATAGTTCTAAGAAAATGCTTCAGGGAAAGGAATCAGGAACCCTGGACTCCTGTTCTGGAGGAGCTTTGTTCTTCAAATGTACCAGCAGGGACAGAAATATGCTAGAATACCAGGCTCTGGCCACATGAGACCACAGCACATTTAATAGCTCTCATCCCAAGTTTGAATAAACATTTAATATTCTTTTCACTCTTAATTTCATGGGAGAAATATGAAAATATGAAGAATTAATTTTTCTGTATTCACACTATAAGAACACAGAGGCAGAAATTGAGGACAAATTCCAATGCAGCCCCCAAAGTCAGAATAATCTATACTATAAATAATAAAAATTAAAGAACATAAAGAGGACATGATTTTCTCTGAAGCATGGAGATTTTTTGTTGTAAATATGTTTGATGTCTTTTGAAATCCAATCAAAGAAAAATATGATCACACTACCATAAAAGACAATGGTTCACTTTCCTAAATCTATATAATCTCATCCTACTCCAATGTCCTGAGGGAGTTTTGGTTGCTAATTTTAGTTTTGAGGTATATTTTTTCATTCACTCAATTCATTTAGACAGTATACGTTTCATGTATTAAATATAACAGTAATCGCTTCTTATCTATGGGGAAAATGTTTCAAGATGCCTAGTGAATGCCCAAAACCACAGAAAGTACTGAACTCTACATATACTATGTTTTCTCCCATACATACATACATACATATATAGATACCTATGATAAATGTTCATCTTTCACCTAAAGGAAACACTTTATGATTTCTCTACAACATATCCAAATTGCCAGCACCACTGCTCTTACACTTTGGGGCCCATATTAAGTAAAACAAGAATTATATGGACACAAACACTATGATACTTGGATAGTCATTCTGATAACAGAAATGGTTATTAAGTGACAAAGGTACAGGTAGCACATACAGCACTGATGTGCTGGACAAAGTGATGGCTCATGTCCTGGGTGGGATGCTCCTGGATGGCAGGAGATCTCATCATGCTTCTCAGAATTATGATAATTTAAAACTTATGAGTTGCCGGGCGTGGTGGCGCACGCTTGTAATCCCAGCATTCGGGAGGCTGAGACCGGAGGATCCGGGTTCGCGGCCAGCCTCAGCTACCTAGTGAGGCACTCCACAACTTAGTGAGACTCGGTTTCAAAATAAAGAATAAAAAATAGGGCTGGGGTTATAGCTCGGAGGTAGAATGCCCCTGAGTTCAATCCCCAGTACTGAAAAAAAAAAAAAAACTTATGAGTTGTTGTTTATTTATGAATTTTCTATTTCATATATTCAGACCAAGATTGGCTGCAGGGACCTGAATCCCTGGAAGTGAAACTGAGGACAAAGAGTGACTACTCTGTATTTGCTGAGTGCCTGTTAATGCTTAGTAGACGGGTAATATTTGTACCTCATTAACCAAAGACCCAATCCCAGTACTCAAGGACAGCAAAGGAAAACCTACCAAAGAGACCAGCATGTCTATGCAGGAGGACGAAGGAGAGAAGGAGGAACTCTGCTTCTGGAGGGCTTGAACCAGGACTTAAACCACAAGTAGATTTCCCAGTAAAAAGAAAGAACAGAGAATTCTAGGCATAGGCTAAATCAGTATGGCTGGAGATTAGGCATGTGTAGGTGATAATAAATACATTTATATTAGAGAAGGAAATGTGGCCCTGACCTTGAAGGACATGTGCTTTCAAAAAAGTATTCACTTTCAAAGTCGATTTTTCAACCCTATGAGAAAAAATAAACAGACACAATTCAAGTAGATGGATAGATATATGGTTGATATCTAAATAAACTGAAACAGAGTAATAGATAATAATTTACTGGATTTTTCTAGAATGATCTCTGGCTACTTGATGCATATGTGAGAGATAAACGTTAACCTTCTCTGAAGCAGCATCACCCCTTGTGGCTATGGAGGGGCGTGCACTGAACAATTCCCTGCTGCTCCTTCACACTGGTGTCCCTGCATCAAGCAGAGCACTGGAGTGCGTGGTCCAGGGTTCCTCCGCGGCCAATGACATCTTCAGATGAAAGGAGGTTTTGCCATTGGTGAGATCAGCTATAAGATATTCAGTGCTTCTACCAGGTGTGCTCAGGTGGGCCTGGAGGAATTGGCTGGGATGCTCTACATACCAAGAAAGAACAGGGCCACTGCAGTAAGTATGAAATGTGCACCACACCTGCCCTGGGGCCCTTCAGAAGTGCATGCTGGTCCTCAGGCTCAGTCCCTGCTAGGGCCCTCCTTTCTCCCATGATGTCAACATCAGGTCAGAGTGAGCCCTTCACACTGAAGAGAATATGTCCTTAAATAGACTCTGCATTAAATAATTGCTCAACACCTTTGGCAACAGTTGATATAGTCATCTATTCACTTTTCACCAACATAATGGGTGGGTAGACATAGCTTACTGAGCTCTTCCCTTGTGTTTCCCTGATGACTAATGATGTAGTTAGAGGTCAAGAAACATTTTCCATGAGGTTCAAATAGTAAATATTTTCAGCTCTGTGGTCCATTCTATCTACAACTACTCATCTCTGCCACTGCAGCACGAGAGAAGCCACTGACAATGCACAGACAAATGGCATTGCCTTATTCCAATAAAACTATAAAAACAGGTGAGAGGCTGGATGTGGCTCCTGGATCATGTTTTGTAGAGTAGTTTTTCACATGCTTATTGGTCATTTATAGATCTTCTGTTATAAAGAGTCTGCTCCAAGAGTTTGTCAAAGTTTAAATTGGATCTGTTCTCTTTTGCTAAGCAATACATAAAATCTATATAAAAGTCTATATAATACACTTATACATGTGTTTCAAATAGTTTCTCCTAGTTGCTGGTTTGTATTTGTATTTTTAAAACATTTTCAAGACCCTTTTTCAGAAAAATTCCAAGCAATAATGACAAAAGCTAAAGAAAGCTTAATAATTAGAAATATTTATCATATGAATTAGAATATTCAATAGATTTAGGTTCCCCAAAATTTGTATAAATTTAAGTCAATATCACTCAAAATCGCAGCAGATTTTTTTAGAAGTTGATAAACTGATTCTATAATGTATATAAAAAGGAAAACATGCTTGAATAACCAACACAGTTTTTAAAAGAAATGACTTTGGAGAACTTACCTCCCAAGACTTACAAAGAACATCAATTCAAACAGTTTGGCATTACTGCCAATAAGACATGTAGATCACATTGGATAGTGTATCAATGTAGAAAAAAAGTAGACATTGCAGAAATAGTTTTGCACACACATGTTCAATTAATTTTCTGTAACTATAGAAGACAATTGAATAGGGAACGAAAAACTGTCTCAGGAAATGGTGCCGACCATCCAGATCTCTCAGCTGGGAAATCCTAAAGGGCCCACTTTCCAGTTCTCTTAATATGCATTCCACTGCCCTGTGGTTTGGGAGTGATTTTAAGAAAAGAAAAAAAAAAAAAGAAAGATTTTTGAGAAAGGAGAGTTTTTACTTTTGCACAATTCAAACTTATTTTAAAAACTGGGTTTTTTGTTTTTTGTTTTTTGTTTTTTTTTTTTCTTTTAAAGATGCCCCTATGTCACTGGGCTTGTTAGAATGTGTGGAAGGCAGGAAGACCAAGTCTAATGGGTTTTGGACATTACAAATGCTGTGGTGTTTGTCAGTTGTCATCACAAGTTTCTTCCCTTTTGTTCTCTTACTTTTGTTTGTTTGGTGTTTTTTGTTTGTTTGTTTGCTTTTGTTGTTGTTGTTTTGTAACAGTGATTGAACTCAGGGGACCTCTACCACTGAGCTACATACCCAGGCCTTTTCTTTCTTTATTTTAAGACAAGTTTGGGAATTTTAATTTGAGGAAGAGGACACTTTGCGAAATGAAGATAAAGACCAGAGTCCCAAACCTGTGGAGCCAAAGGTCCCCGTCCTTAAAACTGCCACTGTATGGGAGAAGCACAGAACTGCACACCCAGCCCTGGGGCCTCCTGATGGGTTCCTGGCTGGGGGCAGCTCTGGGCGCAGCTGAGGGTTTGTGCAGCAGCTGCAGGTGCCTGGGAAGCACAGTGTAACCGAAGCACAGAAATAAACTGCGGAGTCTGTGGTCTCTGCAGAGGAAATGCTCAAGGAGCTGCGGCGTTCTTTAGGGACTGTCGTGGACGTTAGTCTTCCCTTCTGCATCGTTCCAGAAGGATTGTAAAACAGGTTGACGAGCTGACCCCCAGGATTTTGACGAAACCACTGCACATAACTCACAGAAGTAGAAACATTACACCCCAGCGTGCAATTGGCTCCTTCCTGGAGGATCAGGGCTGGAGGACTTTGCTCCACCTGCAACCCTCTCACACCTGATGAGAGACAGAGGCACAGTCACGGTGAGGGCCACCGCCACACCCGCCTCGCCCTGAAACTGCCCCGGGGATTGTGAGAAGGATAAAAGTCCCAGACTGCGCGCTCCTTCAGCTCCCTCCGCTCCACGCACAGCAGCCAGACCTCCTTTCAGACCCGGGTTCAGGAGAGCCCAACTCACAGCAGAGCCGGGTGCACAGGAGCCCCAGCAGAGCGCCCAGCAGCCTCGCCATGACTTCCCTGCTGTGAGAGGCACTTCCCCACCAGAGCCCGGGCCGAGGGTGTGAGCACTTGGCTCCGGATCTGTCTCTGCTCCTGCCCCCAGTCAGCTCCGCCCACAAGCCCTGCTCAGGGGACCTGCAGCCCCCAGCCCTCTGTGCAGGAAGCGCCTCCCTCAGGCCTGAGCTGGCTGGGGATCTGGGTGGAGCCAGGTGGGGTGAGGGCGACAGAGGAAGGACCCTGCTCTGTGAGCTGAGGGACTCTGATCCTCCTGGAGGTGTGGGGAGAGTGAGGGACCTGGAGAGGAAGGGGAGGGGCTCCTCCAAAGGAGAACTGCCTCCACTGTCCAGAGCCTGGGGCGACACAGAAAGAAAGCCTGGCTTCTGACTGCCACTGTCCAGAGCCTGGGGCAACACAGAAAGAAAGCCTGGCTTCTGACTGCAGGATCTTTACTGACCCTGCAATTAATTTCCGTGGAAGTCACCCCAGAGTAATAAGAACATAAATGCAAAAATGTTATGAAGTACCTAACTAATTCTTACAAATAAATGTTACACATTCAGATACAGTCATGAAGTGTATAAATAATGAATTATTATTATTGGAATATATAAAATATCTGGGCTGGAACTTTTCTAGAATAATGAAAACTTGAGGTAAATATAAGAAATGACCCCATAGAGGGAGGAGGAGTAGGGAAAGGCCCATCAATGGGCACTGTTATATATAATCAGTCAGGAGCAAAACTTTCTTGTGTGCTAGCTACTATGCAGTAGGGTGACTACAGACAGCAATAATGTACTGTGCATTTCAAAAAATCTAGAGGAAGGGATTTAAAAGTTTTCACCACAAAGAAGTGATAAAAGTTTGGGCAGGTTTGGAGGAACTTGCCTTTAGTCCCAGCTATTCAGGGGGCTGAGGCAGGGGGATCCCTTGAACCCAAGCGTTGGAGATCAGCCTGGGCAACACAGCATGAACACATCAAGAAAGAGACAGACAGATGGGGGTCGTCGGGGAGGAGAGGGAGAGAAAGAGAGAGAGAATAATTAACATTTAAAGAGACGGGTTTCACCTGATTTAAAACTATAAATTTAATGCCTTTATGCATCAATTTAAAAGTTATATTTTTACATAGGAGAAATTACCATAATAAGACCGTAAATTGTGAGGGGAGAAATAGGATCAATTCAGACATCATTTCTACATATTACCTCAGCTTAGAATATATTTTGCTTTTAGGATTCTAATCCTGGACAAGCTTCCTGTGTCTCATCCCTTGAAGTTAGTAAATCTCCTTTTCTTTATAGTTGCCATCCTCTTCCTTTTCTCCCACTTTCTCTTCTCATTACCTTTCTGCTTCTGTATTCTCTCTGTTTTGCATACCTGGTCACTCTTCTAGCTACCAGAAAGGGATAGGAGGAATATGAAAGAAAATATAGCAGTAAATGGTTTTGAATTCATTTTGAACTTGCGAAATAAAGTTTAAAATTTTCTCTGGTACACTGAAATCTTAAACAGTTAAAATTGAAAAAAATCAGAAAAATAAAGAAAATTCTGCTTTCTATTCTTTGGACCTCTCCATCTTCCTTTTGCTTTCTGTGATTCTCTGTTTGATCCAGTAGTATTTGCAAGAGATACGGGTGATGATGCAGATATATTTTGTGGTAGAGCATACATCTAGATATGTACATCATAGCTGGAAACTTTGAGGACTCCAGTGGGGGAACAGTTTCCAGGCCAGTCATTAATCTTCTTCAGAAGACTGAGCTGTCAACTGGAAGGCATATTCAGCCAGTGCAGATGACTGACGATGTGCTGACGGTGACTTAGTTTGTCCTCACACTGGTCGTTCTCCACTCTTTACCATTACTAGGCCTCATTTCCACAGGGAGGATCCTCAGGTCTGTCAAAACAACTTGCTACTAGAGCCCTCAGGACAGCCTCTCAGTTTAAGAGCCCGGGGTGCCTCCTGGTTGACTAAACCCCAAGAAAGTACACCCCTCTCTCAGTGCACACAGAGAGCTCAGCCCAGGAGTCCTGTCCCAGGGTTGTACCTAGGGATTACTTTGAAGGCAAGAAGAGTCTGTAGGATGGAGAGGAGCATAACTGGGACCGTAAGTGCACCTGGTGCCTTTTTATGAAAGTAACTACTTTTTTATGTAATGATATAAAACAATCATTTTACCTATAATCTTAAAAAGTGGGCCCTCCAGTGTGATTCAATCCAGTTTTGTCAATATATTTAACAATGTTCTAGACTTGGAAAAAGCAAAATGAATTAGACACACATCTTACTTCAGAGGGTTGTGTGGTGTAGCAGGAGAGAAAAATATCTAGAAATAAGGGCCTGGAGGGTCTCATACTAAACACATGCCTTAAACACCACACATCTGGAGGGTGTCATACTGAATACATGTTTTAAACACCACACGAGCTCCAAGACAGAACTGTGACTTCCAGCTGCTATGACAAGAGGAGACTCGATGGAGGGCGTGGTGCTGCGTGCTTCTGTGGAAGTGAGGAGTGCACAGCGACAAAAGCAAGGATATGGTCTTGAAGAGTGGCCTTTTATTTAACAGACAGTGAACACATAAGATAAGCAAGTAATGTGCACAGTGCCATCCTTACACTCCAGCAAGAGGGCCCCTGCCCAGAGCCCCACCTTGTACAGGGCCAGGACACAAACACACGCACACACACCCACACACTCACGCACACACACGTACTAAAGAACCTAGGGCATCTCTGTCACTTGTGTGTGTGTGGACGCAGTCCATAGCCTTAAACAACCCCATCCTCACACCTTCAGGCTCAAGGAAGCTGCGCCTTCACATACCAGACCACACATGAATACCAGGAAACTTTGGGGGTCGTGCTGCTGCTAACATAGGAGGGGGACCCTGATTTGGAATCTGAGAGGCTTTAGGAAAAATTAATTAGCTCAAACTTTCCTCTCAGAGGGTGTGCCTGCAACAGATTCTTGCACAGTGAGGCACCATCGTTTCCCAGGGTGCTGGGGATCTCTGTCCTTCTGCTCTTCTGCACTCACCTGCTGTCCTCAGGGTGCTCACAAATCAGTGCAGTGCTTTTGACAACTGGAAAGCTTTGTGATATTACATAATATCGCTTTTAAATCATATGTGTTTACACATTGAACCTGCATATAGAGACACTGGTTATTTACTTCAGTAACTAGATCGACATCAAAATGAAAATTATGAATAGTTTTATTTTTATAAAGATACAATTTTTAGCCCGGCATGGTGGTACAAGACTGTAATCCCAGTACTTCAGAGACTGAGAGAGGAGATTTCCAAATTTAAGGACAGTCTCCGTAATGTAGGGAGACTCAGCAACCTAGCAAGACCCTGTTTCAAAACAAAGAATAAAAAGGACTTGGGTATAGCTTGCAGGTAAAATGCTCCTGGATTCCAGCCCCAGTACCACAAAAACTTTTTTAAAAATATAAAAGTATAATTTTTAGTTAAAATAAATTTCCATTTTATTTGAATATACTTTATTTAAAATGTGAATTATTAGCTATTATTTGCATTTTGCTTTTCAGCTTTAATAGATTATTTTAAATTCATAAAAGAAAACTACTTTGGGAAGTTTACATGAAAATAATCTTTTAGCTTGTGCTCTTGCCTCACATTCTATTAATAATATTTCTCTGAGGTGGGGGTGTAGCTCAGTGGCGGTGTGCTTCCCGAGCATGCAGGAGGCCCTAGATCCACTCTCCAACACTGTAAAATAATAATAATAATAATCCACTGTTGATGGATTTGGAGATAAAGAGGAAAGTGAGGACCCTGATATTTTCACTAAGTAGAGAAGCAAGTCAGCTGCAGATACTGAGGATCAGATGGTTCATTACAGAAATATGCAAATGCTTACTACTGGTACTGTGAGGAACAGTGCAAGAAAATAGGAAAGGTGATTAACAAATTACTAATTGTTATTGGCTACCCAACAAGTATTAGAGAAATTCAATTAGAAGGGGAAAAATGGGCTGGGGATACAGCCCAGTGGTACAGCATGGGCTTACCGTATATGAGGCCCTGGGTTCCATCCACAGGACAAAAAATATATAGATGTGAATACAGGAGAAAAAAGGAAATATAACTTGCTTGAGTCTGAGAAAAGAAAGGCAGACCATTCATTGAATAACCAATCCCAAGTTTCCACTTTGTGTTTAGTTAGGAATGTCTGTTATAAAGAATGTCATTTTCCATTTCTAGTACTTTCTAGTATTTTTTTAAAAAATATCTCCTTATATACATCCTTAAAAAGCAACTTCAATTAAGTTCCCCAATTTCAAATACTTTAGTGAGTGAGCAGAAGTCCTTTGAAGAGTCTTCTTAATTGGAGGAATTCAGCCTGCTGAAGATAAGAGACTGGATAAAATAATCCATAGATAATGCAGTTTGAAAAAAAGAGTTAACAGTTGTCCTGGGTTGAAAGAGGAGATTACCCATTAAAGCAAATGTCTGATTTTCTTTACACTAACTCATGCAGACCTCAAGCCATCTCAGCCTATTACTGTCTCAACTGATGTGAGAGTAGGTAGCTTCCTCCAGTGTGTTGAGAATCCTGCAGCCCAATTCCCTCCAGAATCCTGGCTCCCTAGGATAGGGATGCTGCCCTTCAGAAATCAGGATCCTTCCTTTGCAAAATGACAAACAAAGGCCCACTCAGCTCTCTGCAGGAACCAGGCCCTTCCCAAGACTCTATTTCCTCTGTGCTGTTTGTGTTCACAGAACGCACCCAGTTCCTAAACTTCCCCAGGCTGAGCTTCTGACCTTTTCACCTCCAAGACTGTCTTCAGCTCTGTGCTATGGGACTCAGAGCACAGAAGTGCACAGCTGCATTGCTCCAATGATCAGAGGGTTTCCCCAAGTGGAAGAAGTTTGCATTCTTCCTAAATTCCACCTCAAAGCCTTTAATTCCTGAAACAAGTCTGTTTCCTGACTTGTACTTAAGCTGAAAGGAAGGAAGGCTACTGTGAGTTTTATTCTAATCTACAGAAAAAGCCATTTCCTGATTAGGCAACAGCGCCCTCCAGGGGCCAAATAGAGATCTAAGGAGAAGTTCACAAGTTGGATGAACTTTCCACACATCCTTCCTGTCCCTCTAGGGGTGAATCCCAAAGCTTTATGATCATGTACAGAGGACACTTTATATTTTGTAAAGTCTGAAACCTATGCATTTTTATTTTTAAAAATTATGAAATTATGAATTAAAAATGAACACAAAAGAATTTTGGGAATGAAAAATAAAATTACAAGAAATTACAAATTTTGGGAAAAAAATACCAAAAATAGCTTAACTCAGAAAATCACAAAATGTCTCACTACTTATTTTTGACAGACTTCTATAATACCTTTTTTGTACTTTTACTCCATTATTGATTTTGACACCGATGTTATTTTTATTTTTTCAGTGCTGGGGATATAATTCATATTTGCACGGTCAATGACCAGTTTACTGAGTCTGTATTAGTTTCCCATTGCTGGTTGACACATTACCACAAACGTAGCAACTTTGAACCACAGAGGGTTTTATAGGACTATTGCAGGCACTACTTCACTGTGGTCTCTCTCAGAGCACAGAAACACACTGTCCGGTCCCTGAGCAATAAGACCCTGCTGGTGAGGCTGAGGGAACTGTCTGGTTTCTTAAGTTCAGAGAATACTACCCGTAGGTGTGCTCTGTTTATTCTAAGAGGCCTGATCAGTAAGGAAAGTCATTTCTCAGTCAAGTGTGGTGGCACTCACCTACAATCCTAGTACTTGGGAAGCAGAAGCAGGAGGATGCCAGCCACAGCAACTTAGTGAGACCCTCAGCAACATAGAGAGACCCTATTTCAAAATAAAAAATAAAGAGCTGGGGGTGTGATCTTGAAGAATGTTGGTGATTCAGCCATTTGCTGTGTCATGGCTAGACATTCTGATCTATTTGGTCTTATTGTAGTTTAATGGTCAACAATTCTATCTGAATATGTACACGAATTACATTAAATTGAAGGACGTTGGTGATTCAGCCATTTGCTATGTATCAGCCAACACATCTAATACGGACTCATACATTTCATAAGATACATAATTGATTATGGGTTATGGTGACTACTGAGAACAAAAGATCATCCACCTTCTCACGTGGTATATGATTTCTTGTCTCTCACCAGAAATCTATAATAAAATATGTTTATAGATTTTTCTTCTAGAGGGGAAGATTAGACTATCCGCTTTTAATCATCATAATGGTCTGGACACAGCCTTTCCTTAGTGGGCTGCCTCCCACCCAGGGTGCAGGAGGGCAGGGAAGGACCTGCCTCTCAGCGCCTCCCCTCTGGAGTCCCCCTGCAGCAGAGCAGCTGAGCAGACTCAAGAAGGGCAGGGCTGGTGGGAGTGGGATTGAACTCTGCAAGGAGAGGCAGAGCCTAACGCAGTTGTAGAGACCTATGCGAGGTAATGAAGACCCAATTCTAGGTCCATTGTTTGTTCATAAATATTTACATGAAGAGTACAAAATCCCATCAGATTTTAAGCCACAAAATATATAAGATATATTGGTAGTATTTTCCTGTGAGAGGCACTATGGTCTGAAGGAGATAGAAGTCTTTCTGACAGAGCACTGGTCTTTCTGTAGACCAAAACTTGGGTTCTCTTTAATACTGGCATCCAACCCTTTCTACCTCAGAGTAATCAGTGACCTGCTAAGTCTTTAGGCATTTGACCTGAGATTGACTGATATTCTGCAGGAAACTAAACACTGCCAGGGAGGGAATCCAACCCTCCCCTCGCAGGTGGCTCCCCTCCACCCTCCTGCACCTCTGGGTTTTTGCTCAGCCCCCCCCTGCAGTTCCCTCACTGTGTCTCCCAGAGCGCAGTAGTACACAGCAGAGTCTGAGGTTTGGAGAGAGGATTTCTGCAGGTGGAAGGAGCTGTCCTTCTTGACAAGAGTGGCCTGGAAGCCTTGCTTCTCAGTCCTCTGGTTGTCTGTTGAGCTCTTCAGGAGCAGCTGAGGACCTTTATCCAGATACTGGACATACCAGAAAAGGGTAGGAGCCAAGTAAGCCGTCTGGTAAGTGCAGTTCAGGGTCACAGGTATCTCCTCTGTGACAGTAACCAGGCCTTCTGTCTGAGTCACTGAGTCTCCGTTGCTCTTCCCTAAAAAATAAAATAAAATCTTTTATTATATAGGAAATAAGGCTAAAGTTAGAATGTTTGTAGGAAAATGACATATCATTAATTCTTAGTATTAAATGTTCCTTACTGAACACTAAGAGCATCACAAGAACTGAGTAAGTGACAGAAAGCACGTTGGTAGAAGGACACATCCTTGCTACTTGTGATACACCAAGTGGTTTAGGGTTGGTCTGCCTCAGGATCTTATAGAAACTCCTCACTCATAAGCAAGAGCCCCTTTCTGCTCTGCAGCAGTCTGCCTTCTGACTATAAAGAGAAAAGGACTGTGTAAACCACTACCTGAATGTAAAGTGAACCACATCAAGAACATAGCACCCTCTCCTGTTTAAAGCTCTATTTAAAAATGCAAAGCCAGGCATGATGGCGTACGCTTGTAATTCCATTACTTGGGAGGCTGAGACCAGAGGATCTGGGTTTGACACCAGGCTCAGCTACTTAGTGAGGCCCTACACAGCTTAGTGAGACCCTGTTTCAAAATGAATAAAAAACAGGACTGGGGGTGTAGCTCGAGGTAGAATGCCCCTGGGTTCAATCTCCAGTACGACAAAAAATAAATAAATAAATAAATAAATAAATAAATAAATATAAATAAAAAATAAAAATGCATAAGCCCAAAGGGTGAGAGTACCTTGACCTTCAGGCCAGGTGACCCAGCATCTCCCTACTGAATTCTTCATTCTCTCAATTACATCGTATTAGTTCTCTGACTCACTTCCAGAAAGTTAGTATTGTCTAACCTTTGGAACACAGATCCATATTAACATATTCTAAATTATATTAAACTGAAGTTCAAAATAAAAAGTTCCCTATGTTGCTTGCTAATTGAATTATGTGACTAACAGGTTCTCAACTTTGATCAGCGTGAAGCTTATTTAATTGTGATGAAATGCTGTGTTTTTTTTAAAGCAAATTGCCAGTACCACAGCAGTCTCCTTTAGGACATTTTTCAATTTAGAGCACATGACAGAGAGGTAAAACTAAGGCTGTGCTAGCCTTAAAGGCCTTGTCCACTTCCCTCCTTCCTACTCCCAAAAGTTAAATATTTTAGAGCTAGTGATGCCTTTCCTGCAGTAACTATGCCTTTGCTGCAGGTGGCGCTCCTGTGTCAGCCCTTGAGCTAAGTGGGGACAGCTCTAGAGAGCAGCTCCAATGCCTTGTCCACTAACATGAGAGATAGAAAATTGCAAGTGCATTTCAAAAAACATGTCATCTTTGGGAGAGATAAGACATAAACACACAGGTAGCCTGCCATAGGGAACGAGGAAGACTAGGATGGGCTCCGCTCGTGGTTAAATCACTGGTTCAAGCCACATCACCTCTATGGACAACATTTTCCTCATTTATAAAGTGACATCAATTCTCTGCACCTTGCCTTGTTCACAAAGTTGTCATGAGGTGTGAATGATATAACATTTATGAAAGTGCATTGTGAATTTAGGTGGTACATCTAAAACATTTTTAAAAACCCATTGGATAATTTAACAGAAGTAGTGTCAGGACTTTTATGAGGTGGTAGAGATGACTGTGGCAGGAGTGGTGAGGAGATTCTCCCATAGCCAAGAATGACCAGATAGTCTCTGGGGTGTTTGGAGATGGCCAGTATTCAGCCTGTTTTAACCTTTAGACCCCCTCATTCAACTTCACTCTTTATAAATTATTGTTGAAAATTTGTCTTGTAGACTTCTTCACACTGAGGATTTTGCTTACAGTATGCCTGTGTGTCGGGGGCCAGCCCTCAAGGCAACAGGGTCGGGGGTCCCTCATTAGGTGGGGATCAAGATGAGGTTGGGAGAATACGCTCACAGCCAATGCAGTGTTGTAACATATCTGTTTAATTCATGTCAGTCACTATTTCTTATACTATCTCTTACAACAAGGTATACAGAACAGGAATTTTTACAGACTTGTTTTTCCTAAAGTTGAGTGGGTACATCTTTAACTAGAAAAGCTATTTCCCATAGTATTTGATGGGATTAAGAAAACAGCAAAGGTTACAGAATACAATACGTATATAAAAATTCTTTTAGTACAAAAACTGTTAAAGGTTAACGATGGAGAGGAAACTCTATTCATTAGATTAAATCTTCACTATTTGCTCAGCTTCTGTCAGGCAGCTAGAGAGTAGTTAATATGTGGTGAAGACAAGGGGGACGTGTTTCAGAGAGAGAGAAACTATCTGTCTTAAAGCTTTCTTTACTCACAGATAAGAAATAGTAGACCTAAGTCTCTTTGGTTAGTAGCTAAGCTTGCAAAGTTCAATTACTGATGTTTGTAAAAGGTTAATGAATATCTCTGAGATGAGCTGACACATTGTTCTTTTCACAATCCGCTTAGCCATCCTGTGTCTCTAGGAAATTTTTTCTTATAATTAATGTGAAAGCAAAACCCAAAGCACCCCAAATTTCCAGAAAATAATAATGCAAAGTGGGAAATGCCATGTGTTCCTTCTTTTGGAATCATCTGCCTTGCAAGATTCCAGTGGACCGAGTCCTTGCTCAAGGCCCAGCAATTAGGATGACGTTGCACCTATGAATAGTTTAATATATTCCTCTGCCCTTTGTACTTACTGTAAATTGGTGATTGTACTTAGAGGGAAGTATCCTTTTTAATCTAATAGACAAGTAACAAATATATAAATTTCACTTTTCTTGGAAGTCCATAGGGTTGAGTTACTTTTTCAAGTCTGACTGATTTTGTCCCTCTGTGTTTGGACATACTAAGGGAGGCTGAAGCTTATAGAACACGATGGTGTGAAGCACTGGGGATTACACCTTACTTCAGGGGACAGTACATCTTTGGCATTGTAATGCTTCCTCCCAAAGCCATCTGACTCTTTTGAGCAGTTTTCCTCATTTTCAAACGAAAGGATTTTTCAGTTAAGAAATCAGAAGGGAGGGTATTCAACAGTGTCATTAGGGATGAGGAAAGCACTATGCTGTTTAATCTGCATCTTATTGTCTGGAATATGATAGCAATAAGGGCAAGCACATAAAGAACGTAAGTGGTGGACAGGTTGCCCTGGGCCAGGCAAACTGCAGGTACTACAGGTAGGGAATTAAAGAGGGATAAGGGGCAAAGCTTGGAGCTTATTTGTATCATGTGTAATATATGCCTAATATCTTAACTTTCTTTTAAAAAAAACTGCCAGGTGTGTGGTGGCACATGCTTGTAATCCCAGTACTTAGGAGGCTGAGACAGGAGGATCGCAGGTGCACAGCCAGCTTCAGCTACTTAGTGAGGCCCTCCACAAATTAGTGAGACCTTGTTTCAAAATAAAGAATAAAACTAGGGCTGTGTAGCTCAAAGGCAGAATGCCTATGGGTTCAATCCCCAATACCCAAACAAACAAAAACTTTATTGGAGTGAATCCCATCAGTAAGACATACAGGCAAAGTGATTCAGGACCCTGGACAGCTCATTGAGGGCCCTGTAGCTTTACTGGCTTGTTTTCTTTATTTCACTTTAACTTCAACCCCTAGCCCAGGGTACTGGAACAACTCTGCAGTGGAGTTATCATGTGCAATGTCAGAGACTCTGAGATGTGAGGCATAAGGGGGATAAATTTTAGGAGAAGGATCATTAGGAGGTAACGGAGGTTGAAGACCAATAGTCATTAGTGATCACCTTCACAGGAACCTGAATAGGCCCAGCTCTCCTGGAGCCGTCGATAGCTTCATATCTTCATGACCACCAAGAGACTCCCAGTATTATGACTCCTGAGCAGAGGCCTGTCCACTTGTAATAAGCTTAGAAGTCTGACTCAGATGGGACTAAGGGACAAATGGACAAACCTTTAATCTTGAATAACCTGTCAGCACACCAACTCTACCTTGAAAAATGGTGGGTTTACCACATCACTTTCTTTCATCCTCTGATACTGAGACAGTTGGCATGACATCAGGTCTGCCTGGTTTTTAAATAGGTGGACAGCCACACCCATGTGCATTCTGCTGTCAGCACCTGTGAGCATGAGCCTTTGCCACCCAACTTCAGATGGGGCTCTGATACTGAAGGAGCCCCACCCACATGCAGTGCTCTTAGATCTTCTAGGGACAGGGCATTGTCTTACCTTACAAGGAACATTTGGCATTCCTGTAAGTAGAAATTCTGTCTCTCTACCAGCCTTAGGACTTTACAAGAGAAGCTGTGTCACCTGGAGTTCCCACCAGATGGTAAAGTTTAGTAATATCATGATTTTTGTCAGATGGACATGTTCTTCATTTCCTGAGTCTCACACAGTGAGAAAACAGTGTCCAATGACTTATGAAAGAGGCCATAACATCATATCCAAATAAACATCTTCTATTTATGAGTTGACACCTGTTCTCTCTCTCCATCCCTTCCCGATTCCTCTTTTTCTTTCTTCTTCACCTCCCTCCTCCTTGCCCTCCCCTCATCCTTCCTCTCCTCTTCCTATTTCCTCTGGTCCTGCTTCCTGCCATTCTCCCTATCCCTCTCCTGCTTCCCCATAGAGAATAGTAGCTCCCATGTCTTGATAGGAGGGGACTTCCCAGGTCAGTCTCTGTTAGTACTGTTACATTATCATGCAATATATGGAGAAATGTGGACTTTCCATAAAACTAGCTGTCCTTTCCTAAATAAGGAAGACCAGGTAAAAGATGTTAGGACCTTAAAAAGGCAGTGAAATAAGTGCTCTTGTGAGGCTACTGAAATTTTGGGAAGAACTACTAAACAGCAACTGCCTAATTAAACCTCTGCATTCTACAAACAAGGAAATATGTTCAGAGAAGTTGACAGCTTCTTCAAGGTCACATAGGTTGTTTATGTAATGAACTCTAAAACTGCATTTTAGTGTTCTTTCTGCCAATTATTCTATGCCAGATACCACTATAGTCCACCGAACATGACATCCCCAGAGGCAAGAAACATGCCTGTGTTGTTAACAATGATTCCTCAGCCATTAGCACAGAAACTGCGTTTTGAATGAATGAAAAAACTGCCTAAGTTTCCCAAACAAGTATGCACATTGTGATACATGAAATCATGAGGAGAGGGACAGGTATAGTTCCATGAGACATTATTTCAGATTTGTTTGATTTATGGATGGGTTTATAACTCATAACTAATAATTTAACATTTCATATTTAGATTAACTCATATTTTGAAATGAATAATAAACATTAAAAACAAAATGAGTAAACATCAAGTCATTACATGTTCAAGCAGAACATCTTCCCATTTTGTACACAAGCTAGAAACCAAGTTTCTAATATGATGTCCAAGTGTTTAAATGATGACAGCTAACTCAGAGGTGTTTTTTTTTTAAAATGTGTGCAGTAAAACAAAGTCCTTGTTCTATAAGCACTGATTGAATATGTGAGAAAAAAATATATACATATATATCTTTTGACAGGAAATTGACACTGTCACAAAACCATGTGGGTGTTGGTTGGCAATTGTCATTCTGGCCCTGACCTCTTCTCATCTTCAAACTGGTCATAACTTGAAGAAGAAAGCGTGAGGACACGAAGCTCAATACTTCAGGACAAATTTCAACCTTAAATATTCCCCTTGCAGGCAGCCTCCAAATAGCACTGCCACAAAATGACTGGAGCCCAAAAGAGGTAACTTGAGGAACATTGTAAATTTATTCTGCTTGTACAAGAAATTGCTAGTGTGATTATGAGAAAAGGCCTAAATTAAGTAATTCAACTTCATGAAGTGGTGACACTATTTATGAGGGAAAAAATCAACATTACAAGCAAAGTAAGTATTCTATATACCAGTGAATGCACAAATATATTTATGATTCTGAAAATTTAACACCTCATCAATACAATGACACATTTTGTAAAAAAAAAAAAAAACTTTCTCATCTCAATAAAGCCAACACAAAATTAGTAGGTTTTGTTAAACAACAATTTAAAATCATTTTGTATGTGCTACATATTCTAGTGCAATATATTCTAAAGAACAGAAGATGCACAGACTCCTAATAAGAGATATATCTAGACATTCTACATGAACTGCATGAACTGAACCCAGATTTCCTTGACAAACCCCACCTGCACTGCCACACCCCTGCTCCCTCCCCTGCTCTGTGGTGGAGTCTCTCCCCAGAGGCCCTGTCTCTTGCTGAGGTTTTTGTGGGGCTCCTGCAGGTGCCCCTCTCACTGTGACCCCTCAGAGCACAGAAGTACAGCGCTGAGTCCTGGAGCTGTGAGGCTGTGATGGTGAGGCTGATGGAGCTGGACGACTTCAGGAAGCTCAGAGAGTACCGGCCTTCTGTTGCATTTTGTGCACTGTAAGAGTCCTGGCGGATGAGGAAGATCATTTCCCCACTTGGTGGTTGTTTGTACCAGAATAAGGAGTAAGAAGAATCACTGGTTTCATACACACAGCCCAAGGTCACTGCCTCCTTTTCCACAGCAGAAATTGCAGTCTGAGCTTGAGTTACCTTCTGCGCCATGCTGGTTCCTGCAAAAAAAGAGAACAGAAATAGACTGATCCTTTATCTGGAACCATGGGAGTATTAGGAAGGAAGTGGCTCAGGACCCAATGCTCTGATTTCACTGCCCTCTATCCTACCTTCTCAATTTTATCAGAGAACTATGATCTTTCTCCCCAGGACTTCAGAGCTGAGAAGAGCTGGAGCGTGCACTTGTGCACATTCTTACCAAAACAGATGGAGGCAAGGGCTGCCCCCAGCAGGCTGGCGACCAGCATAGTGGTAGCTTTTTCCCAGGGCAAAATGTCTCAAACTCAAATCTTAATTCTATATCTTGAACTCAAGAGGTGCAAGCAAAGTCCCTGGGCTATGTGATGTGTCTGCCCCAACAGGAAATGCAGTTAGCAGATATGGGGCAGGTTTGCCTGGGTCCTGTGACATGCTTCCTGTACCTTGGGAGAGGTGAGAAGGCCCTGAGCACCTGTTCTGTCTCATTATAATCCATTGCACTGGAAAAGATCAGTGGTAACATTGAGTTATGTTGAACTCATTCTTCTTTGATAGAAAATGTAGGGTTTAAAATTTCTTATGAACTATAGTGAATTCCTAAGACAACATAGTCAAGCACCTTTGGTTCTAATATATGCCTTCTTTTCTCTAGACAGAACCAAGGTAAAAAGTAACAACAAAGTTTTGACTCTTCAACAGGAGTGCAGGCTTTCAGTCTAAACCTTTAATCCTAACTTGTCAGTCATAGAATCCAGCAAAAGTACAAGAGAAATATTTTATTGTTAATAAAGGACTTCTCATCATGTCTTCTGAGTCACAGAATTGGCCAAGTGTGTGGCATGTCCAGTAATAGCAAGGAGGAAAATACATATGTGTACATGTGCACAACATGTGTAAACAAAAATAAATCCAGAAAATTCTACCCAATGTCCAGGAATTCCTGCTATAACTCAATCCAGTTGTTCCTGAAAAATCCTACTGCTTCTTCAAACTACACACATTAACTATGGTTGAAATTGAGATAGGAAAATTCTATAGGAGAAGAGGAGCAACTGAACTACCAGTTACCTGTTCTTTCATCCTAATAAGATACATTCATGTGTAGACCAGCTGCCCGTACTGCCAGCCACTCACATTCAAGAAGAAACCTGTGAGGAGCATCGCACAATGACATACTAAGTCCATCCTGCTCCCAGTCCTTCAACCATAAACGTAAACAATAACAAAATATTAGCCATTCAGAAATATAAATTATGGTGTCTCTTTCCAAATGTCTTTCTATACATAGAAACCCCAAATTATCACCTGTGGATCATCAGAGCCATTCCCACCTGGATACAAGTAATAGGCACAATGTCATAGAATCATTCCCAAAAGAAATAAGATAATAATAACTGGTTTCCTGGTTAATACTTTCAGACTACTTTAAGACTCAGATTTGAATTAAAATGTCTTATAATTTTTATACTTTTCTGTCAATAATTGCTCTAACTTAAATGATTTCAGCTCTTCAAGAATAGTAAGAACTACATATACCCTATTAAACAGATGTTGAAATGAAAATTTAGAATGCATCAACCAAGGTTTTTCCATGTTAATATTCGACACTGTTGGTATTCAGTTTAAATCCCCTTCTGCAGGCCAATATTGTCAACACTCAGATGCTGGGAGTTTTGGCTACTCTTGGCTCACAGTTGATCATTTCCTACAAAACTGACCTCTGCCATTGACAATCAGCACTGCCCAGTAGGGTATACCTCTACTCCAAGAAAGATCAATGCCAATGACTTCAGCACTTTATCCTTATTCATGAAAGGTCAGTAGTCTGGCCCCATCCACTCAAGGTGGGAGGAATCAAATTCATGGTGCATTTCACACCCCAACCCCATAGAAGATGATGAGAATCAAGACTCCAGCTGACCACATCCATGCTTAGCCTTTCCCCATCTTTACACTCTTTCTCTGACACATTATGGGCAAAAGAATTTGAATTACAGATTTGCTTTTAAGGAACTCAACATATGATAATATGTTATCTCATTTAATTCCAGAACCAACCTTGAAATATGTAAAATAGTACAGTATAAGATCAAACAGACCATTAGTAATATAATACATATTTGAACCATGACATAACCCAGGAACAGGAGTCCAGGATCAGGCCAGGGGCCTGGGTCCCACTTATCCTTTTCTCAGGAACAGAAACATGGACCCTCTCTGATCTTTGATCTCTGCAGCCATCTGAGCTTTTACTTTTAACCAGTTCTCACACTGACTCTAGTCTTTCCTTTTACCCATTACATATGGCCTTATCTAACCCAGGAGCATGGGAGCAGCTGAAAGTGGTGATGGAGCGAGAGATTTGTAACTAAAATAATACTTGAGAGCCAGGCTTTGTGGCGCACGCTTGTAATCCCAGCATTTGGGAGGCTGAGACCAGAGGATCTGGGTTCGTAGCCAGCCTCAGCTACCTAGTGAGGCCCTCTGCAACTTAGTGAGACCCTGTTTCAAAATCAAGAATAAAAAATAGGGCTGGGGGTGATAGCTTGGAGGTAGAATGCCCCTGAGTTCAATCCCCAGTACTGCAAAAATAAATAAATAAATAAAATAAAATAATACATGAGAAACTGTTTTCAAATTAAATTATCATGACTACATTCTTCCCTTTGCGTTTCTGTTTTGGAATTTCACTTCTAATGCAAGACCTCAAATATCTTGAGTATTAATGAAAAGGACCAATGGGGGCTAATAACTTGAGGTAATATCTGCTATACTGAAATATTTTCTCTCATATAATAAAAGCATAATTGAACCAATTGCATTTTTTTGAGTAAAGATATGATATAAAATGAGAGTAGACATAACTAAATATGTGCACTTATTTGTACTCAGATTGCCTTTTAATTTTTAAAATAGAAGAAGGAAAATTTTATTAATGATGATTACATTTATGGCATTTTGGGGGGGCAGTTTCATGGGTATATGCCTTTTTAAACTTATCAATACATACATTAAATATTGAACCTTTTGTATATATCTCAATAAAAATTTTTAATTAGAGGGGAAAGAAAAAACTCAACACTTCTACATGTAGACTAATATTATGTCTTTACTTTCCCTTCAGGGTTAGTTATTCTCAGGGTGGTTTAAGTACTTCCCCAGTCAATGAAACCCTCCCTGTCACTCTTCATCCCCATGGCATCTAGAGCTTACTCAGTGTCTCTCTGCCTGTGGTCTCTGCTCTACCTCAGGCCTCCTGGGCCCCAGCAGGTTTATGTACAGCTGCAGTTGCCTGGGGAGCACTGTGTGCTCACTGCACAGAGGTAGGTGGCTGAGTCACTGGGCTGGGAGCTTCTGACATGCAGGGACACACGCCGACTGGCTTTGTCGAGCTGCGCTGTGAATCTGCCTTCAGTTTTGTCACCATTGGAGTATATGGACATCAGCGACTCAGGGCCTCTCCCAGCATACTGTCTGTACCACCAGAAATACAGAGAACCACTGTCTCTGTAAGTACAGTTGAAAGAGGCCGTGGCTCCCTCTGGAATGCTGAGGGATGTGGGACTCTGCTCCACCTCCTTCTGTTGGCCGCTCACACCTGTGCAAAAAGACTGTGGTCAGACAAGGAAGATTGGTTGGGTAGCGGATGCTCATTCCCCAGGATTTACATTATCTTTTCAGGGACCTCCCACCCTGGGCCCCCACCCTCCCTTAGTTAGAAGATAAAAGCATTCATGTTTCTCCATATAGGCCTCGAATAGACCATAACTTCAAATATAACATTTCATATTTCCATTAAATACCCAAACTCACAGCTCAGATGAAGCCACAGGATCACTGGGGAAACATGAAAAGAGTTCATCATTCTTTTCTCTCCTAATTCACTGAGGACTCAGATGTTAATACCCCAAAAGTAATGAGTCTCCTTCAGACCTTTCTAATTGTTCTGCTTTAAGAAACATAAAAAGAGTCTGTTCCACCGGTTAGAAAAAAAGAGGTCCTCTCACAAACCCTGCTACGCCAACAAACTCCTCCCATTCTCTCTCTTTCTCTCTGCCTCTCTCTCTCTCTCTCTCTCTCTCTCTCTCTCTCTCTCTCTCTCTCTCTCTCTCTCACACACACACACACACACACATACACACACACACACACCAAAGCACCTCAGAGCTTTCCTTGGAGTCCCTGAGAACACACTGCCATCTAGTGGACTCACCATAGTAATCAAAGAAATACTCAAAATGAAGATCCATTTTATGTAAACTGTTAAAAGCAAAAATCTGACACTTTAGTTGTATTAAAAGTTCAAGAACATTTGCTCCGCTGGGCATGATGATGCACCTCTATAATCCTAGTACTTTGGAGGCTGAGATGGGAGGATTGCAGGTTTGAAGACAGCCTCTGCTAATTAGGAGGTTCTCAGCAACTTAGCCAGACCCTGTATCCAAATAAAAAATAAAACAGGGCTGAAGGTGAACTTGGAGGTAGAATGCCCCTGGGTTCCATACACCACACACACACACACACACACACACACACACACACACACAGCATTTGCTCCAAGTCAGTGTTTGTGGGGAGGAATCTATGTGTGTATATATTTTATAACAGCAACTTCTATTTGAATTAGAGAAGTTATTTCAAATAGCCACTTTTCTGCACTGAAAAATCACTCCTGACATTTCCATTATAGAAGTCTGAGTGAGGTTCTCGTGATTCAAGGAGCATTTCTTATTGTGTGTCCTGTCTCCATGTCAGGATAGACATCCCCAGACCACACTCATCGCCACTTTTTAAAGAAATCCTTGTAATTCAAAAGAATCCTTCCAAAAGAATTTTTCAAAATTTGGCTTAACAAGTATGGTTCCAGCTCAAATCTTGGATAAAATTTTTAACAGGGTGGGACTGTAGGGACTTGGACTACTTCATTCCATTTGCACAAACAACAACCTGTGCCCAAAAAATGCTTACTTGGATTCACGCAGGAGGGATGGAGCTGCTTTCAGCACCTAGATTCTAAATAAAACACAATATACCTATTCATTTGTATAATTTCTCCTCTTCCTTTTATGGATAAAGCCCTGAAATCTGTGAGTTGATCTCTGAAAGGTCTGGATCTGGACTTTCTCTTCCTCTTCATGTCTATCCTAACCAAATCATTCAGCCACATCTGCCAGGCAGATATCCAGGCTGGAATTTCAACTGGGTCCGAGAGTCACAAGCACATACAATTAAAGCACCTTCTTTGTCCCACAGCCTGCCTTGTGTCCTTACTGAAGCTGCTGGCAGAGGCTGGCATTGGGCGGGCTCTTCTCTAGCCAGGAGCCATGTAATCAGCACACACCAAAGATGACTGCTTCCCCCCGCCCCCCCCCCCCCCCCCCTTT
>PVLC010024843.1:0-24218 GCA_004027655.1 Graphiurus murinus
ACGCTTGTAATCCCAGCATTCAGGAGGCTGAGACCGGAGGATCCGGGTTCGCGGCCAGCCTCAGCTACCTAGTGAGGCACTCCGCAACTTAGTGAGACTCGGTTTCAAAATAAAGAATAAAAAATAGGGCTGGGGGTGTAGCTCAGAGGTAGAATGCCCCTGAGTTCAATCCCCAGTACCGCAAAAAAAAAAAAAAAAATCATTTTCCCCTAGGAAGTGGATTGAAAGTATAGGAAGTGGAATTTCCCTTTTTACTTTTTAAAAGATTTTTATTGGTGCATTATATAGATAGTTGTAAGATTCATTGTGACATATTAGTACATATACATGGCATTAATCAATTTCATTTCCTAGTAACTCCCCTTTCCCTCCTCTTCTCTTTCACTCTCATCCCTTTCCTCTGCTCTACTGGTCTCCCTTTATTTTCATGAGACTCCTTTTATTTATTTATTTATTTTTATTTTTGGTACTGAGGATAGAACCCAATGGTGTTCTACCTCTGAGCTATACCCCAACCCTTTCCATTTTTTAATTTTTTATTTATTTTGAAACAGATTCTCACTAAGTAGCTGAGGGCCTCACTAAGTTGCTGAGGTTAGTTGCAAACTTGTGATCCTCCTGTACTGGAATTACAGGCATGTGCCACCATGCCCAGCATGAGATCCCTTTTATTACTTTTTTTCTCTCTAGCTTTCCAGTATAAGAGGCATCTGGCCTTTGACTTTCTGAGTCTGGCTTAGTTCACTTAATATAACTCTCTCCAGTTCCATCCATTTTCCTACAAATGACATAATCTTGGTCTTTATGTCTGAATAAAAAACTCCATTGTATGTATAGTTCACATTTTCTTTATCCATAAAGTTTGACAGACACTTAGGCCGAGTCCATAAGTTGGCTAGTGTGAATTGTACTGCTATAAACATGGGTGTGCATGTATCATTATAGTATTCTAACTTTAATACTTCTAGAAAGATTCCAAGGAGTAGTATAACTGGGTCATGTGGTCATTCCATTCCTAGTCTTTTGAGGGACCTCCATATTGATCTCCATAGTGGTTGAACTAATTTACAATCCCATCCACAGTGTATAGGAGTTCCTTTTTCCCCACACCCTCTCCAGAACTTATTATTTGTATTCTTGATAATTTTCACTCTAATTAAAGTGAGATGAAATCTCAGTATAATCTTGATTCACATTTACATTTCCCTGATTGCTAGTGATGTTAAATATTTTTTCTTAAATTCATTGGCAATTTGTATTTCTCCTTTTGAGAATTGTTTATTTCATTCAACTGCACATTTATCGACTGGGTTATTTGTATGTTTGATGTTTTTTGAGCACTTTATAGACTTGAGATATTAATCCTCTGTCAGAGGAGTTGGTGGTAAAGATTTTTCTCTCATTCGTAGGCCCTCTCTAATTGTTTCCATTTCTGTGCAGAAGCTTTTTAATGTGATGCCATCCCATTTTTAAATTCTTAGTATTATACTATTTCCTGAGCTTTAGGAGTCCTACTGAGGAAGTCACTGTCTGTGCCTGTATGTTGGTGTGTCGCCCCTATGTTTTCTTCTTGCAGTCACAAAGTTTCTAATTAAGGCTTAATTCCTAGGTCTTTGATCTGCTGTGAGTTGACTTTTGTGTGGGGTGAGAGATAGGGATCCAGTGTTATTCTTCTACATATGGATATTTAATTTCCCCAGAACCATTAGCTTAAAAGCCTGTTCACCAGTAGATAGATCATCCAGATATAAAGCAAAGATACTTCAGTAAGTATCATCCAGATATATGAAGCAAAGATACTTCAGACCTAAAAAATACTATAAATCAAATGGACTTAACAGATAATCTACAGAATATTTAATCCAAAAATAGCGGAAGATTGTATAATCTTCTCAGCTTCTCACTGAACCTTCTGCAAAATAGACCATATTTTAAGCCACAAAGCAAGTCTTAGCAAGTACAAAAAAGTCTATATAATTCCTTGTATCTTATTAGATTATAATGGAATATAATTAGAAATCAATAGCAAGAAAAACCACAGAAGACAGGAGGATTGCACGTTTGAGGCCAGCTTTGGCAATTTAGTGAGATCCGTAGCAATTTATCAAGACCCTGTTTCCAAATAAAAAATGGGAGGGAGAATGCTCCTGTGTTCAATCCCCAGTACCAAAAAGAAGAAAGAAGGAGGGGGGGAGAGAAATAAAGAGAAAAAGGAAAACTATAGAAAGTACATAAAATTAAAAATCAATAGTAAGAAAATTAGAAATCAAGAGCAAGAAAAACTAAAGAAAGTATACAAATTACAGAAAGTATATAACCCATGACCCACGGAAATTGAAAAGATAATTTTTTAGTATTGGGGATTGAACTCAGGGGCCTTCTATGTCCAAGCTAGCCCTTTTTAATATTTTTTATTTTGAAACAGGGTCTTGCTAAGTTATCAAGACTTTCACTAAGTTGCTGAGACTGGCCTAGAACCTGCAATCCTCCTGTCTCCATCGCCCAAGTACTGGGATTACACTGTGCACCACCACGCCCAGCAACAATACACTTTGTGAGTGTCACCCAACTTCCTCCCCACTCCTCCCTTCCCCATGCACGGTATTGAGATTGACATTGGTATTCACATATGAACATAACTTCAATGGAAGTGATTCCTTCATTGATCCTCCCTCTCGGCCACCCCTTCCCCTAGATAACCTCCCTGGCTCCACTGGGGTTCCTCCTTCATTATCTAAAGTTCCTCTTGTGTCCTGAGTACTCCCTAGCTTCTGCATATGAGAGAAAACATATGACCCTAGCCAGTCACTGGCTAGTCTCACTTAACATAATGTTCTCCAGGTCCATCCTTTTCCCTGCAAATGATACAATTTTGTTCTTCTTTATTGCTGAGTAGAATTTCATTGTGTGTATATCTCATAATTTTGTAAAAATATGGAATACTTCATGAATTTGTGTGTCATCCTTGTGCAGGGGTCATGCTAACCTCTGTATCATTGCAATTTTAGAAACTGTGCTGCCAAAGTGAGCACAACAATACACTTTTGAATGATGAGTAGGTCATAGAGGAAATCAGGGGATGAATTTTAAAAATTCTTAGAATCAATCTAGAATAGAGATACAACATACCAGAATCTCTAGGACAATATGAAGGCAGTTCTAAGAGGAAAGTTTATGGTTATGAGTGCCTACATAAAAAAATCAGAAAGATCCCAGATAAACAACCTAATAATAAGGCCCTAGAAAAACAAGAACAAACCAATTTCAAAACGAGTAGAATGAAAGAAATAATTATGATTGAATCCTAAATTAATGAAATAGAGAATAAAAACAATAAAATAGATCAATATAACAAAGAGTTGGTTCTTTGAAAATATAAACAAAATTGATAAATCCTTAGCCAAACTAACCAAAAGAAAGAAAAAAGACCCATATTAGTAAAATTAGGGATGAAAAAAGAGATATCACCAAAATCCAGAGCATCATCAGGAGCTAGTTTTAAAACTTATATCCCAATAAATTAGAAAATCTAGAAGAAATACAAAAAAATTTCTAGGCATGTACAACCTGCTAAAATTGAACCAAAAGGATAGAGAAAACCTGAACAGGCCAGTCATAAGCAACGAGATCGAAGCAGCAGTTAAAAAGCCTTCCCTTTTGACTTTGTCCACCTCTTATTTCTTCAACTTTTGAATGTTTACAATAAGCACTGTTAATTTTGTTTTAAAAGCTTTAAGTTAAAAAAACAGAAACATATGATAACAAGCTATTAAAGGAAGTAACTTACAACTGCAGAAACTCATGTAGAAAAAGATAAAAACAGATGAATACAACAGCAACCTCCCCCTTCCCCACCAAAGACACGTCTCAATCTGCATCACTATAAATGCGTACAGGAATCTGACCAAAGAATCAAAGACTGTGCAATCATGACTGAACCCTAAGAGATTAGAATAGGACTTTTTGCATAACAAAGAATTACTTGACAACTGCAATACTAGCTATATCACAAGTTGTACAACTCAGTTTTTAAACTGCTTTATTGAGGCATAATTGATATACAATAAACCACATCTCATAAGATGCAAATGTATCAAAAGTGTACATTTTTAAAGTGTTGAGGTATACACACACACCCTCTGGCACCATCGCCATGAAAACACCATGAAATCATCCCCTCAAATTTCCTCAGGCCCCTTTGTAATCCATCCCTGGCCTTCAGGAATCACTGACCTGGATATAAAAATATTTAAGTTATAACTGACTTATTTTGTAACATAATAAAAAGAGGAAGATGTTTCTGAAACTACTTATGCAGTACTAAACTTTCATAAGCATTTTCCTCTAAATAAGAATACTTTCTTGACACCAACCTTTATCTAGTTAAAGCTATATAGGTTCCTACTTTGCTCTTGAAAATTGACATGAAAAGGTTTGTATTTTCTCCCTACATGGTCCCTGCTTTTAACTCTGTTTAAACCAAATAAACACATTTTAGCATCTACTCCATTTTAAATTATTTACTATATAGTAGATTATATATTAATTAAAAGGTATCTACTAAGCCAGGCATGGTGGCACACACCTGTTATCCTAGTACTTAGGAGGCTAAGACAGGAGGATCATAGGTTCGAAGCAAGCCTCAGCAATTTAGCAAGGCCCTCAGCAATCTAGGGAGACCTGTTTCCTTCCTTCCTTCCTTCCTCCCTCCCTCCCTCCCTCCCTCCCTCCCTTCCTTCCTTCCTTCCTCCTCCTCCCTCCCTCCCTCCCTTCCTTCTTTCCTTTTGTATTTGGAATTGAACCCAGAGGCATTCTACCTCTGAGCTATACCCCTAGCCCTATTTTATTGTTTATTTTGAAACAGGGTCTCACTGAGTTGTGGAGGACCTAACAAGTTGCTGAGGCTGGCTGTGAACCTGTGATCCTCCTGTCTCAGCCTCCCAAGTATTGGGATTACAAGTATGTGCCACCATGATGCCTAGCTGAGACTTAAGTTTCAAAATAAAAAAGAAATAGGGCTGAGGGTGTAGCTCAGAGGAAGAATGCTTTGGAGTTCCACCCCAGTACCACAAAAATATGTACATACGTCAAAGTAGGTAGAATCACTGAAATTGTTATTAGGGTATGATTTAAAACTGATTCTTTAGAACATCGAGTTTGTCCTCTAATTTTCCTCTTAATAAGCCTGTGCTTCAACTGAAAGTAACAGTAGAATTCATTAACAATATTCCCATCATCATATGCATTGATTAATTTATTCAACAAAGGTTACAGAGCCTAGTATAAATCAAGCCCTGATTGAAATGAATGCCACAAAGCCGGGCGTGGTGGTGCACGCTTGTAATCCCAGCATTCGGGAGGCTGAGACCAGAGGATCCGGGTTCGTGGCCAGCCTCAGCTACCTAGTGAGGCACTCCGCAACTTAGTGAGACTTGGTTTCAAAATAAAGAATAAAAAATAGGGCTGGGGGTATAGCTCGGAGGTAGAATGCCCCTGAGTTCAATCCCCAGTACTGCAAAGAAAGAAAAGAAATGAATGCCACACTTATGACCTCTGTAAATTATCAAAAAGTCAAATTTTTGTAAGTATTTCTAACTATTCCTATGCTCTATTAAGCTCCACCATCACCTTCCAAGCTCTCTACCCATGTGCACACATCTTTCTGCTAGCCTTGTGATTAGAAGCAATACTATTGAAATGACTTAGTTTTCAATACCTTTACAGAGGTCACTAGGAGCTTCTTTAGCCTTAAAAATTACAGTCATTCAATAATGTTTACATAGGAGCCAGGCGTGGTGGTGCACACTTGTCATCCCAGTACTTGGGAGGCTGAGACAAGAGGATCCAGGTTCGCGGCCAGCCTTAGCTAATTAGTGAGGCCCTATGCAATTTGGTGAGATCCTGTTTCAAAATAAAGAATAAAAAATAGGGCTGGTAGTGTAGCTCGGAGGTAGAATGCCCCTGGGTTCAGCCCCTAGTACTAAAAAAAATAATGTTTATATAGTGTGCATTCTATCAGTATGTGTGCAAGAATATTTCATTCGACGTGTTCCCAATGCCAGAACATTTCTAGGACATTCATTCCCTACTCATCTATCCACCTCATCTCCCTTGCCTCTGTACCTAATAACAAAGCTGGCTAAAAAACAGTAGAATAATCCCAGCATTTGGGAGGCTGAGATAGGAGGATCCGTGTTCGCAGCCAGCCTCAGCTACCTAGTGAGGCAATGCGCAACTTAGTGAGACCCTGTTTCAAAATAAAGGATTAAAAATAGGGCTGGGGGTGTAGCTTGGAGGTAGAATGTCCCTGAGTTTAATCCCCAGTACCACAAAAAAAAAAGAGTAAAGAAAAGGAAACAGACTGGAGATGTTCACAGAAGCCAAAAACAGTTTGAATCTGCAGTGAAAATGCAAGTCTGCACAATCTGCTTCCAAGTCATTCTAATATCTTCTCTCATTTCAGAACATATTAGAAAAATTCATCCATTATCTCTCAGGTATTTTAAATCAAATTGACTTTGAAGCATTAAAAGCACTTGAGTCATAAGTAAAGTGTCTACCCATTCATTCTTTCTTGTTCTTTTTTGCTCCCAAATATTTGCTGTCAGAATGTTTAGCAAGGCCATGGGAATACTGGTCCCTTAAAAAACAATGGGAGAAGCCGGGCATGGTGGCGCACGCTTGTAATCCCAGCATTTGGGAGGCTGAGACCGGAGGATCCGGGTTCGCGGTCAGCCTCAGCTACCTAGTGAGGCACTCCACAACTTAGTGAGACTCGGTTTCAAAATAAAGAATAAAAAATAGGGCTGGGGGTGTAGCTCGGAGGTAGAATGCCCCTGAGTTCAATCCCCAGTACCGCAAAAAAAAAAAAAAACAATGGGAGAGGAATAGGACACGGCTGGGTGTGGCAGCGCACACTTGAAATTGCAGTACTTGGGAGGCTGAGACAGGAGGACTGCGGGTTTGAGGCCAGCCTCAGCAATGTTGGGAGACTCTTAGCAACCTAGTGAGATCCCGTTTCCAAAACAAAAATAAAAAGGGCTGAGGATGTAGCTCAGACGTAGAATGCCCCTGGGTTCAATCCCCCGTACCACAAAAAGAAAAAAGAAGGAAGGAAGGAAGGAAGGAAGGAAAGAAGGGAGGGAGGGAGGAGAAGGGAGGAAGAAAGTCAGCATAACTGAGTATCTTCTTTGTTTCCTCTTTTTTTTTATTTGTTTGGTTGGTTGGTTGGTTGGTACTGGGGATTAAACCAAGGGGCATTATACCTCTGAGCTATCTTATTTTAATTTTTGAAACAGGTTCTCACTAAGTTGCAGAGGACCACACTCAGTTGCTGAGGCTGGCCCCGAACCTGCAATCCTATTTCAGCCTCCCAAGTACTAAGATTACAAATGTATGCCACCAGGCCTGGCTCAATATCTTCTTTTGAAGTAGCTCTTTGTTGCCATTCTCTCTAAGGTTTTTTTTTTTTTTTTTAGGTTCTATTTTATTTTATTTTATTTTTCAGTACTGGGGATAAACCCAGGGGTGTTCTACTTCTAAGCTACACACCTAGCCCCCATCCCCATTTTTTAAAACAGGACCTCACTAGGTTGATGAGGGCCTTACTCAGTTGCTGAAGCAAGCCTGGAACATGTAATCTTCCTGTCTCAGCCTCCCAAGTGCTGGGATTACAGACATGCGCCACCATGCCCAGCTTCTCCAAAGTTTTGTTTTATTTATTAATTAATTTATTTATTTATTCATTCATTCATTTTATGGTACTGGGGACTAAACCTAGGGGCATTCAACCTCTGAGCTATACCCTCAGCCCTATTTTATTTGTTTTTTAATTTTGAAACAGGATCTCACTAAGTTGAAGAGGGCCTCACTAACTTGCTGAGGCTGTCCCCAAACCTGCAATCGTCCTGTCTCATCCTTCCAACTACTGGGATTACAGGTGTGTGCCACCACACCTTGCTTCTTCAAGGTTTTGAACCTTAAAGTTAGTCATTGTGAAAGCACTGTGAGTGACTAAAATTATATCAAAATGTTTACAGAAGTCAGCAGGGCAGCCAACATCGATTTGGGGCAAATCAGCCTAATCAATTTCTAATTTTCTGGCTAGTGTAGAATTCCTGTAAATTTTGACCAAAGAGAAATATCCCACGGCTCTTCAGTTAAGATGCCATGGATTAATGTTCAAGTATTCTGACACGTTATTAACTCAAATGTCATTTTAAAAACAGAGGCTGACCATATGCTCTGTATTTGAATAATTTCAAAATCACATCATTAAAATGAGTTTCATTCAGTTTTGCAGTAATAGGAAGATAGTCAATATATGAGCTTCTAATTGACCAAATTCCCAGATTAAGATAGTCTAAAAGGATAGCCGGGCGTGGTGGTGCACACTTGTAATCCCAGCATTTGGGAGGCTGAGACTGGAGGATTCGGGTTCGCACCAGCCTCAGCTGCTTAGTGAGGCCCTCTGCAACTTATTGAGACCTGGTTTCAAAATAAAGAATAATAAAATAGGGCTGGGGCTGTAGCTCGGAGGTAGAATGCCCCCAGGTTCCATCCCCAGTACCAAAAGAAAAAAAAAAGATAGTCTAAAAGGGATTATCATGAGTAATGGGGGCTTTCTGGACAGAAAGGAAGAAACTTTTGAAGATCCACAGCCATTCAGTTTTTTGTTTGTTTGTTTTTGTTTTTTTGTGGTACTGGGAATTGAACCCAGAGGCATTCTACCTCTGAACTATACCCCCAGGCCAATTTTATTTCTTATTTGGAAACAGGGTCTCAAAAGGTTTCTGAGAGCTTCACTAAATTGTTGAGGCTGTCCTCAGACCTACAATCCTCCTGTCTCAGCCTGCCAAGTACTAGGATTGCATGTGTGTGCCACCACACATGGCCATAGCCATTCAGTAGAGATAACATTACAACAATGAAATATTAGAATCCTACCAAGACAGAATATCTTCTACCTCCAAAGAAACTCAGCTCTAAGGTAGAGTTTAGTGTGGAGAATTCTGATCTTGAAATGAAAACTGCATTCACATAAATTCATCTCTTTAGGCAACTTAATTTCCTGTTTTGTTTTCCCTGTATCAAAAGAACATCATTCTTCTAAGGTTTCATTTATGTGATAATGTTTGTGAAATCAAAGTGGTTTTTTTGTACCAGGGATTAAACCCAGTGGCATTCTACCTCTGAGCTACATCGCCAGCCCTTCCTATTTTTTTATTTGAATACAGGGTCTCACCAGGCATGATGGTGAATACCTATAATCCTAGTACTTGGAAGGTTGAGACAGGAGGATAGCAGGTTTGCAGCCAGACTCAGCTACTAAGCAAGGCCCTCTGCAACTAAGCGAGATCCTGTTTCAAAATAAGAAATTAAAAATAGGGCTGAGGGTGTAGCTCAGGGGCAGAATGGGCTCAATCCCCAGTACCACAATAAATAAATAAATATATATATATATATATATATATATATATATATATATACAGAGTCTCTGTAAGTTGCTAAGGGTATTGCCAAGTTGCTGAGGCTGTCCTCAAACCTGTGATCCTCCTGTCTCAACTTCCCAAGTACTGGGATTACAGATATATGCCCCCATGCCTGGGTAAAGCAAAGTATTTTAAGTGTTTCTGAGGATAATAGAAAATGAATTAACTTTTTTTAAAAAATTTGTGTTTGAAATCATGTTATTTGCAGGGAAATGGAAGGAACTGGAAAACATTATGTTGTTAAGTGAGATTAGCCAGTCACAAAGAGTAAAGAAGCATAGGTTCTCCCTAATATGCGGATGCTAGGGAGAAGATAGGGTATGGGAGGGTCTCCAGATGAAAAAGGAGAGACCCTCGAAAGCAAAGAAGTTGATTTAACTGAAGGGGTTGGACAGGGGGAGGGGGCACACTAATGTATATCAAGGTTACTCACTAAACTGAATTTGAGAGGGAGGGAGGGCAAGGGAGCGGGGTGGGAATTCGGGGAAGGGGTCAAATGAGAATTGTGAGCTCATATATTATTATCAATTTGTACCTAACAAAGATGTATGCTTACAATGTATGTATAAAAATAAAAATTGGAAAAAAAATTTGTGTTTGGCTTTCCATTGTAAATACATTTACATAACTCTGTATGCTCATGTGTCATTCCATGATAACAGGGGGAGCTATTTAAATTACTATATGCACCAAGCAGTGACAGACCTGTTAGACCAGTCTTTTAGTCTTTTGTCCTTCTTAAGCACTTTGTTGAAAAAAAGACTCTTTGCAGATACCCCTAGCCAAGAATGCTGCATTATACCTCAGATTAATTTAACATAATGCTACTAAAGCAGACTCACTGCTTTTTCCACCCCACACAACAAATAAAGGCCATCAAGGTCTTAAAGGAATGCAGTTTAGTATCTTTCATATTTTGCCTCTTGCAATGAATAACCAGAGTATTTGTGGGAAATGCATATCATGAAGATACCAGTGTTTTGCTTCTTAGTTCTATCTTCAGTCTGAAAACTACCAGAATTCTTGCCCACCAGTCGCCATCTACAGGGCAAAAGCAATCTTCACAGAGAACCTTGATTTTTTTTTTTTTTCTGTATTGGGGATTGAACCCACCGTTTTTATTTTTTTGAACACCTAGCTATTATTCCAAACAGGGTCTTGCCAAGTTGCTGAGGTTGCCCTTAACCTGTGATCCTCCTGTCCCAGCCTCCCAAATACTGAGATTACAGGTGTGTGCCACCACACCTGACTTGGGACCCTGCTTTATACTACTAAACAATGTTTGAAAGCAGAAGAATTGCCCAACCTTTTTAAAACCCCAAGGTGAACTTATTTGAATAAAAGTCCCAGGAATAGGATATTACACAATACCCTATGCAAAAAAATGTCATCAATGGAGGAAAAATCAGAGAGGCCACAATTCATGCGAACTCTTCATGGTGACCACTGCATTGGGATATGCTAAGCAGGAAACACTGCCAGAGAGAAACAGGCACAAATCAAAAGTGGATAAAATGAGCCAGGTGTGCTGGTGCACACTTGTAATCCTAGTACTTGAGAGTCTGAGACAGGAGGATTGCAGGTTCGAGGCCAGCCTCAGCAATTTAGCAAGGCTCTCTGCAACTTAGTGAGAACTTTGTTTCCAAATAAAAAGTAAAATAGGACTGAGGGTGTAGCTCAGAGGTAGAATACCCCTGGATTCAATCCCTAGTACCAAAAAAGTGGATAAAATGGTTTAAAAATAAATAAATAAAACTGTACATTTACAATGTTAAGCATGAACAGAATGAGATTTACATAGTTGAATTTACATACCACCATGATCCTGTTTTACTAACAATTCCAGGTATTGATATGGTCAATGCATTTCTTACTTTTCATGCCTATAAAGAGTTCCTGTAGAAATTCTTTATAATGAGATATTTCATAGAAACTCTATAGAGAACTACTATAGATTTGGTTAGACATTCCCCCTCTGTGACAACTTGAGTTTTCCAATATTTTTTTTCTGAAAGAGTACTATTCTTTCTAAAAGACTACTACTGTAAGATGGAATACTACACTGAAAATATTTGTATAAATCATTTTAAAAATTATTTGCTCAAAATATATTACTATGTCAAAGGCAGGAGTAAATTTACATGGCTCATTACATATTACCAAATTATTCTCCTAAAACATTAAGTCAATTAATCAGGCCATCAGCAGAATTAATATGTCTGATTCCCTTGTAGCAGTGCTCATATTGGATCATCATTTTTATGTCTTCTACATTTATTAGTTTATAACAACTCAAATCAGATTTCACCAGTCATGGAGATGCATACCTGTAATCTTAGTCCTTGTGACGCTGAGACAGGAGGATCACAAGTTCAAGGTCAGCCTCAGCAACTTAGCAAGATCCTCTGCAACTTAATGAGACCCTGCTTCAAAATGTAAAAAATAAAATAGGGCTGAGAGTGAAGCTCAGAGGTAGAGCGCCCCTAGGTTGAATCCCTAGTACCACCCAAACCCACCCCTCCCTGAAACAAAGCAGCTTTCATTTGCATCTAATTTTATATAGACTGAAGGTCCAGCCAACCTTATATTCATATTTAACCACCTGTTCAGTGTCCCCAGTTCAATGCTTCATTGGCATCTCAGCCTAACCAGTATACCAGAGCTCTTAAATTCCATCAGCCAAATCTGTCCTCCACCTCAAACTTGCTCCTTCCCACACAGCAATTCCCATCTCCCCAAATATAGAGTCAAGGGCTTCAGGCTATAAACCTAAGACTTATCATTCCTTTCCGATTCATTCCTTCTGCACCTGTACCACATACTTCAAACCCATCTCCAGCTCCACTGCTACCTTGCAGGTTCAAGCCATAACCATCTCACACCTGGATTATAGGGGCAGCGTCCTAACTAGACTCTCATCTTCCAACTTTGTCCCCAGAGAGTCTACTCTATGCATAGCCAAAGTGATTTTTTAAAACCTTTATGGGTAGTCAGCACAGTGGTGCCCGCCTATCATCCCAGTACTTGGAGGCTGAGGCAGGAGGATTGCAGGTCTAGGCCAGATGCAGAAGTATATTGAGATGCTCAGCAACTTAGCGTGACCCTGTTTCAAAATAAAAGATAAAAAGGGCTGTGAGTATACTTCAGAGGTAGAATGGCCCTGGGTTTGGTTCCCAGTACAAAAAAAAAAAAAAAAAAAAAAAACTTAGGATCTGGGGATGTTGCTCATTGGTAGAGCACTTGCCAAGCAAGCACACAGCCCTGGGTACCATCCCCAGAACTGCAAAAAATGTTTTTAAATAAATAAATAAATAAAGAACCTTAAGACTGGCCATGCCAGCCCTCTGCTGAAAACCCTCCAGGAAAGCCAGGCATGGTGGCACACATCACAGGTTCATGGCCAGCCTCAGCTACTTATTGAAGCCCTCTACAACTTAGTGAGACCCTGCTTCAAAATAAACTATAAAAAATAGAGTTGGGGGTGTAGCTTGAAGGTAGAACACCCCTGAGTTCCATCCTCAGTTTCACCAAAAAAACAAAACAAAACAAAACAAAACAAAAAAACCCTCCAGGAGTTTCCCATCATGCTTTGCAGGAAATCTAAAGTGCTTACCCTCAAAATATGGGCTATGTCCACCTCTCTCAAATCATTTTCGCCCTGTTTCCCTCCCACCATAGTTTTCTCAAGCCTAGCTGGCCTTTTTACTACCTTGCAAATGCACAGGAACACTTCAGTACCTTTACACTTGTGGTCCTCCCCATCTGAATTCCTCTCCCCCAAGATTTCCTTATGGTAGGCTCCTACTCATGTTTTCAGATTTTGCTTTAATGTCACCTCAGAGAATCTTTTCCTCAGCACTTTGAAATAACACTGCTCCTACCCTTGTCACTTGATATCACCCCATTTTATTCCCACTGTAACACTGAAGCCAGCACTGATAACATGTACTCGCTAGCCTGTTTCTGTCTGCCTGTCCCCTTCCCTCCCCAGTCTGTAAGCTCCATGAAGGCAGCCATTGCATTTGTCTGCATTACTTGTATATCTTCAGAGCCCAAGGGTTACTTCTACGTTTAATATACTAATATTAGCACTTGAAGACCAATAGTGTAATTATAATATAGACTTGCATGCTCTTTTTGGACTCCTAGAGCTATCAACGTTAATGAGCACTGAGATTAATTCAGGTGTGCCTGCCAAGCACCTACTATGTTGGACACTTTGAGGGCTACCGTGATGAGTCATCCTCAAAGACTGGAGTCTAGAAAGTGAACATAATTATGACAATTAACTGGAATATGAGGGATAAAATGGAGAATGCCATTAGAGGTATAGGGTACTTTAGCCCACAGATAAGCAATAATGGTCTTAATATTCTTTCCCATAAAATGAGTGGTAGCATTCTTGGGAATATGCTTTGTGAGTTTAAAATGTGCCAGAGCCCAGCACAGTGGCATCTGCTTACAATCTCAGTAGTAGAGAGGCTAGGAGAGGATAACAGGTTTGAGTCCAGCATCAGCAACTTAGTGAGACCTTCAACAACTTAGCAACTGTTTCAAAATAAATTTTTTAAAGGGCTGGGTGTGTAGCTTGGAGGAAGAATACCTCTAGGTTCAATCCTCAGTACCAAAATCACTCTATCAATCAATCAATCAAATGTGCCAGTATTTGGGACACTCTTGTGTCCCAAGAGTGATGGGACATACATAGGAACAGTTGCAGTTGTCACAATAACTGGCATAGGAAGGGGTGCCACTGCCATTTGGTAAGCAGGGGGCCAGTGATGCTAAATGCCCTGGAGTTCCTGGACAGACCTATACAGTAAAGATCTCCCCAACCCAATGCCAACATAGAAGTGGTTCATACCTATCCGTTTAGAATGTTTTGGGTGTTATCAGGGACTCTCACATTAACATTTTAATGTGCTGATTTTTTTTGTGTGTGGTGGTACTGGGGATTGAACCCAAAGATATTCTACCTCTGAGTTCACCCCACTCCCAGCCCTTTTTATTTTTTATTTGGAAACAGTGTCTCGGTAAATTGCTGAAGCTAGCCTTAAACCTGCAATCGTCCTGTATCAGCCTCCCAAATACTGGGATTACAGGTGTGTGCCCTCACACCCGGCTAATATGCTGTGTTTTTAGGTAGTCAATTCTCAGTTGTTTCCCCCTACCCCAAACTCACTGTATCATTTTGACCCAGATCCTGTGCCTATCAAATATTCACAGAAAGAAAACTTGAGTCCAGCCGGGCGTGGTGGCTCACGCTTGTAATCCCAGCATTTGGGAGGCTGAGACCGGAGGATCCGGGTTCGCGGCCAGCCTCAGCTACCTACTGAGGCACTCCGCAATTTAGTGAGACTCGGTTTCAAAATAAAAAATAAAAAAATAGGGCTGGGGGTATAGCTCGGAGGTAGAATGCCTCTGAGTTCCATCCCCAGTACCGCAAAAAAAAGAAAAAGAAAAAAAAAAAAAAGAAAACTTGAGTCCATATAAAAGATGAAGGTCAACTGCAAGGCCCACCAGAATGTCTCTTTGGGGCCCTAAAATTACTGCCCCAACCCAGAAGAAATGTCTCACCCAAGGATAAACCTCAGTTCCTGAAGATCACCCCTCCACAATGATATCCACAGCAGCATCCCTGTTTTTTACAATTACTCTCATTTTAAAGAGACAGTTCTGCTGTACCTCTGATAATTTCCTCATTACACAGTCAGGTCAGAAGCTAATCTTGCCTTAGAATCATCCCAGGTGGGGGCTTATTTCTCTCAAACAGGAGTCTAGGGCCCACAGAGCCAGAAAGCTCCCAGGAATGGGGGTGGGGACTGGGTAGAGAAAGCAGAGCATTTGCCCCAAGCTAAAGAAGTCACTTCTGCACTTTCTTTTTCCAGGCCTTTCAAGGTAAGACAGAGATGCTGGTTTTTATTGAGATCTTCAGCTTTTTTTTTTTTTGTATTAGGGATTGAACCCAGGGGCATTCTACCTTCGAGCTACACCCCTAGCCCTATTTTTCATTCTTTATTTTGAAACAGGGTCTCACTAAGTTGCGGAGGGCCTCACTAAGTAGCTGAGGCTGGCCACGAACCCTCCTCCGGTCTCAGCCTCCCAAGTACTAGGATTGCAAGAGTGCAGTACCACACCTGGCTATCTTTAGCTTTTTCAAAGTAGATCCCTATTCAAGTTTTTCAGATAGTGTACAGGCTGGCACACCCATGTAGGGCTGAATTTGGCCTCGGTCCCCTAGCTTACTCTTTCTGTCCACTAGAGCCAGGCATCTACTCGGCTGCATGCATTTGGTACTCCCCAAGGGGTCAGCAAATTAAAAACAAGAGTTCAATATACTGGCAACTTGGCAAGGTTCTCAAGAAAGGAGGAGAGAGGCATAGGACTACTTTTGTCATGTTCTTCCTTGCTCAAAAATTCTCAACGTCTCCTATTTCCTATTGCATCAAATCACAAGTTATCTTCAAGGCTCTCCCAAACATAATCACCCCTACATTTCCAGGCCTACATTTTATCATGCCCCATGTCCATTCCCCATTCCAATTAGGCCAATCTTCCTGGAGTTTCTACAAAGGTTTTGTTCCCCTCAGCCAAGTAGTCCCCTCTCCTCACATAAATCCTATCCACCCTTCAAAGCCTTGTTCACACTTCACTTCTTTTATGAAACTTTCTCTGTGATAGTACAATGCAAAATGCTAGCCAGGCACAGTGGCAAACACCTGTAATCCCCATACTTGGGAGGCTGGGGCAGGAGGACAACTTAGTGAAACCCAGTTTCAAAATAAAAAAATAGAAAGGGCTAAGGGTATAGCTTAGTGGTAGAATTTCCCTGGGTTCAATCCCAGCTGACCTGAGTTCAAATCCCACCTCTGCCTTTGACCAGGTGGGAGATATCCTTGGGATTATTACCTATGCTCTTTGAGCTTTAGAAGATGAGTATCCCTTATCCAAAATATTAGATACTAGAAGTGTTTCAGATTTTTTGGATTTTAGAATGCTTGCTTAATACATAATGAGATATCTGGGGGACAGGCCCCAAGTATAAAAATGAAATCCATTCCCATTTCATATACGTGTCATACACATAGCCTGAAGGCAATTTTATACAATATTTTTAGCATGTCTGTATCTTGACTATGACCTGTCACATGAGAGCAGGTGTGGAATTTTCCACTTGTGGTATCATGTCAGCACTCAAAAACATTTGAGTTTTGGAGTATTTCGGATGTCAGATTTTTGGATTAGGGACATTCAACTCCTAATAGTGCCTACCTTATAGGGTTCCCCCCTCCCTTTTTCTTTTTCCAACAGGATTTTTGAAGGATTATATGAAATAATGCAAGTAAATACTTATCCTCCAGTAAGGGCTCAATTAAAGAAAGCCATTATTATTATTATTATTATTATTAATTATTGCCATTCAATTTTTACTGACCTTCTTTTTCTGTAAGTGCCTTACACTGCCTCTTCTGAGCAAAACCCCACTGGATGCCATGCAGTCCATGTTTTCTCTGTGCCCCAGGTACTGGCTTGCCTCGGCCTGCAGCTTGGCTTTAAAGTTTCTTAAAATGTGCCAGGAGTACATTGGATACAAGGTAGAATCCATAGACCTAAGTGGACACTGAATCAGAGTTGTACAAACTAGCACCCTCTGAAACAAGTCAGTGAGAGCCCCTCTATCCAGCCAAGAGGGGTGCATACTGGGAAGATGAATGTGTATCCAGTCTCAGTGGCAGAGAGCTGCTCAATATTTGAAATCTCACTCTCTCTCTCATACATACACACCCACCACCACCACCACATTATATCCAACATGGTCCTCACCTCCACCTTCCCTAATCTGCAAGCCTCACCTTTCCTTCATGCTGGAAGTAATACTCAAATCCCATTAAAGGCCACTCCCTTCACCTGAGTATATGATGGGGAACCCAGAAAAACAGGCCACACTGCAGGTGTGATCTTTGGCTGGGACTAAATGGAAAGTCTGTGATCCAGTAGAGAAACTAAGATGGCCTCTGCAGACCCTGACCCTGTTCCTCTCCCTGGAGCCCCATCCATCTTCTGAGGTGAGGATGGCTGGATCCCCTAGGCACCAGTGCCCATAGGCTTATTCTACTCCTCACTTTTCTCTGCGTTTATAAGAATTAAAGGAAAAATAATTTAGTGGAAATTATTCCATGCTTCAAGTTACTCTATGCTTAGAGGGCACTCCTACCCCATCCCACAAAAAAAATGTGGCTTACTAGAATGCCATATGCTTTATTTATTTATTTAGGGTGTGGGGTACTGGGTATTGAACCCAAGGGCATTCTACCTCCGAGCTACACCCCTAGACCCATTTTATTCTTTTTATTTTGAAACAGGGTCTCACTAAGTTGATGAGAGTCTCACTACTTCCTGAAGCTGTCCTCAAACCTGTGATCCTCCTGTCTCAGCCTTCCAAGTACTGGGATGACAGGCTGCTCCACCACACCCAGTGCCATATGCTTTAAAAAGCAAACAAACAAACAAAAACAAAACAAAAAGAATCTGAGAGGTCCCAAGTACATTTTCCCAAGAATACTTCTCTGAGCATGAAAACTAAGCCCTACCAATTATGCCGATTGCAAGAAGTTTCAAAGTTAGATCAGAGGCAGGCAGAACACAGGGCAAAATGGGCCCTATTGGAGTTATCAGCATTCAAAAGCTCTCCGGCAACGATCATTTTAAATAAGATTCAAAAAAAAAGCAGGAAATGAAATGTAAAGAAGGTGCAGGTCCCAAAGACCCAGACTGTGATCCCCCTCCCCCACGTGCAGGCCTGGCTGTTTCCCCTACAGCATGGGTCATCCCAGCTCCCCTCACCCCTCTGCCCACCAACCCGAGCTCAGGACCCCACACTCTGAAAGCCTTGTGGGTGATCATCTTCTCTCGGTCAAATTGAAAACAATCTTATTCCCCCGCGCTGGAAACCTCAAGTGGGGACTCAGAGTGTCTTGAGAAGCCCTGAAACCAAAGGCCGACTCATCAGAGAGACGATGAGGGGCGGCTCAACGCTGCTAATGATTAATTGGATGAGTGGGACGGAAGCAGGGAGAAAGTTGAGAGGCCGAACCCTTGGCTTTCAGATAGAGCAAGAGAGGGCACCTTCAGTTCTCATTAGCAGGATGTCACTGCCAACGTAGTCTAAGGAAATGAATGCCATTAGTGACCTCCTCTGAAGCAGTGGCGAGCGAGCCTGCGAGTGGATGCAAGACCGCCACCTAGTGGGCACAAGGATAGGAGGAAGCGCCGCTGGGTGAAGGGAGAGGACCAGGGAAGAGCCTAGCCGCATCTCCGGGAAACCCGACTCCGCTGAGGCAGAAGGAGTGATCCGGGTCCCCTGCACCGGCCCTCCCCAAGCCCCACGTAGGGTCTGCCGTGGCCCTGTCTGCGGGAAACCCACAGCTCCGGTAGGCCAGGGCGGTCAGCCGACCGCTACGCAGAGGGACGTGGCTGCCTCCTCCGCGAGCATAGCCGAGGGCTTTTACCGGGAGACTCAGGAGCCGCTGCGTCTCCACTCCGGGCACCACTGGGATAGCGGACTGCCGCCACCGCCGCCACTGCTGTCGCCGCCTCCCTCCAGCCGCATCAGTAGCCACGGTCGCCGCCTCCAGTCGCTCCCCGTGACTGTTGCCCAAGAGGCCAGCTGTTGAATGGTTTGCGTGGAGCGCACAGGGAGCAGAAGTGTCCTTGCCGCATCCAATTCGGCGATGCGGGCGCGCACCCCGATGCCAACGCCCGATGCACCCCTCGCCCCCCTGCGGCCCTGGCGAGCTCGCCGCGCTGCCTCCCCGCTCCGGGCTGCGGGCAACGGGCTCGTCTGCTTGCCTGCTAGCTGGGCTAGGTGGGCTCTTGCCAAACCAATTGCCTACCCTCGCCGGCTCCGTCCCGCCCCCAGCTTCCATCCCTCAACTTGCCCACACAACCAATGGCAAGGATGGACTAGTCCCGCCCCTTGGATTTCCCCAGAGCCAATCGCCTTCTGAGAAATCATTCAAGTAACTCCGCCCTTCTAGTGCAGCAAAGCTGGAGCCAAAGTTTATCCCATTGCACGATTGCTGCTGACTGTCCGAAGCTTTACCCGGGCTACCCACACTCCAACTCCCACAACGCTGCTTCGACGTAACCTGGTCTACTGATCCCCACGCAACCTATTTCCTTCGAAGAAACGAGCGTGAAAGGTCTAAGGAGAGAGGTACTGTTGCCCACCACGTCTGAGAGGCGGGACTGCTGAGAAAAGACCACCCACTCGACCAGATCGTACCCATCGCCAAGGTCAGTAATAACCTCGAAGATGATGGAATGACTTTATCTCTGCTTCGCTTTGTGTTTGTTTGTCCCACGTACAGGAGCCTTGCTCTCATAAACTGGACAACCTCCAGCAATTGGGACTTACTGGCTCTGCAGACTGCCACATGAGTCTCTGGCCTCTTGGCTTGCGGCCCAGTGAAACCGCCCCCGCCCCAAGGAACTTGTGCCCCTTTGAAGCCAAGCAAGGCCAGCCTTGCTCATCCTCCCCATGGTGGTCCAACAATTTGAAGACAATTCTTTTGGCTCACTGTCCCTCCAGACTATTGCTCCTCAGACTAAATTCAAGGCTGTTCTCTGAATTAAGTCAACTCCTTCAAAAGTTGTGAAAACAGAAAATAGGAACTGAATCCGGCCCTCCCCCCCTTTATCCCTGCCCCAGGGTAAGGTCCCATTTCCCATTTAGAAGATTTTTCAGCTTAAGCTCCTAAAAGCGACATTCACTTTCTTGACTGCTGGATCACAAAGCTGACACTTACTAGATTTACCCCGGGGTTAGTTCTCACTGAAACTACTATCCCAGAGTTCTCTTTTCTATTTGATTACCTGACATAGGGGAGGGGGTTAATTTCACTCTTTTCTGTCAAGACCACTTTGCTGCTGAGTTGGGTATGGTGGCATAGGCCTGTAATCCTTGGGACTCAGGAGGCTGAGGCTGGAGGATCAAAAACTGGAGGCCAGCGTGGGTCACTTAGTGAGACCCTGTCTCAAAAAATACAGAGGGCTGAGGGTGCAGCTCAGTAGTAGGGCACCCCTGGGTTCAATACCCAGTATCAAAAAAATAAAATAAGCCATTTTTGGTGTCCATTCCATCTTAAATATATCTTCATCTCTGCTTGCTAACCACTGTCTTTACTAAGCTCTTCATCTGTTTGCACAACAGAGCTCCTCAACGGGTCACCTTGCTTCTATGCTTTCACCTTCCTGGCTGCCCCCCCTACACTCCTCTCCTCATGCATTTCATACCAGAAGCCGGAGTTAGAACCTGACACGGACAGAATCATAATGCCCCAACTTAATAGCCCACCTCAGCTGCCAATCCTTTTTGATTCTCTTCCTTTCTCTCACCCCCATTGCTTTCAGGGTAAGATCCCAAACCGTGGCATAACCTTGGTAATCAGCCTCACCTGCCCAGCCTCATTTCTAGCTATTCTATCTCCAGTCTTGGGAGCACTTGATACTTTCAGGTAAACTGAACTTCCTCTTGTTTCTCAAATGAGCCATGGCCGCAGACACTTTCATGCTTTGTGTACAAAGTCTTAAACAACATTCTCCCTACTCAGCCAGACCTACAACATACAGATATATCTTCTTTTTGTGTGTATGGTATTGGGGGGGGGGTGGAGCCCAGGGATGTTCTACCCCAGAGCTATACTCCCAACACTATGTTATTTTTATTTTGAAACAGTCTAAGTTACCATGTGCTGGTCTCAAACATGTCTCAGCCTCCCAAGTACTGGGATATCAGGTGTGTACCATTGTGTCAGGCTCACAGTGATGTATCTTATTCACTCATGAACAAATATGTCATGCACACCCATTATGTGTCAAGTGCTAGGGATATAAAAATGTGAAAGATTTAGAATCTAATACTCCCAGGCCTTAGACATATAATACACTTGGGGTGTTATTTTTCATAAAATGTAAGATTTGGTCCCTCCATTTGGTGCTTCCAAGTAGGATGTAATGATCCTATTTTCATTCCCATTGCCACACAAACATCAAGGAAGCTAACTGGGTTTTGGCGGGGGATAGGAATTAAACCCAGGACCTCACATGTGACATGCTCTACCACTGAGTTACACCCTGAGCCCAAGGCAGCTAGTTGGAATGATTGCTTTGGACTTTAGAGCCATCCAAACAAATGAATGGTTGGGGAAACTACAACTATGATTTTTCTCCCTTACTTAATAGCATTAGTAACATTTAAACCCATTCCTAAGGTTGGCAATCTGAAGACCAGAGCTCACAGCCCTTTTCTTTCATATTCAGTTTAACTTTGAAAAACTCAGCTTGTTAAAGTGTTCTGCATGTGTGCTTATAGAAGTCTGCAGGTGTTGGAGTTTTATTTTTCATCCTTAAGATCAGATAGGAAATTTATAACATAACATAGGTGTTAATGCTTCTGGGTCTGAAGAGAAAGCATATGGACAGAAGTGGATGTTGTAAAAATAAACAACTGTAATTGCACAATTAGATAACTTTGGTGCCAAAAGGATTTCTAAGTTAATTTAGTCAAACTCCATCCTAGATGCTTGAAGTACTGGGTAAGGAGTTATTAGGTTCCTTGCAAAGTTTTTACCTCCCTGGCTTCTGAAAGTATACTTTGTTTTTACTGTTAAAACTCATGGCTCGCAGGGCATGATAGCACAAGACTGTAATTCCAGAACTTGGGAGGCTGAGACAGGAGGATTGAAGGTTTGAAAGCCAGCCTCAGCAACTTAGTGAAACCCTGTGCTTGGAGACAGAATGTCCCTGGGTTCAATCCCCAGTACCATTTTTTAAAGTTATGGCTCTATATGGCTGAGTTCACCACATATAGAGTACTTTAAGGCACACCTAGAATGCTTCTCTATCCATTTTTTTTCTCCAGGGTTCCATGTGACCTCAGGACCTCCCTTCTTCAACAACATCTAATATACCCAAAGCAGCCTGGTTTCATAGAAAAAAATTAAAGATATGTGTACCAAATTGCAGTTGTCAAAGTGTTTTTATTTCTTTGGTCATATATGATCCTCATAGTAACCTGAATGGATTGCCATTTAATACAGGAGGAACTCATCTATGTTAAATCATTCTTCAGGGTATTTGGATTCTAGTTCTGCCTTTACCTTGGGCAAGTGACCATGCCACTCTAAGACTCAGTTTCCCCATCAGTAAAGTCAGATGGGGTTCTTCACAAGGATCCTCGAAGTTTTGTGTATAATCCCTTCACTCCTCCTTCCTAAGATCGGGAGACTGGGAGGGTTGTTTAGACATTTGAATGGTGACAAGAAATCATTTGGGCACTAGAGCTACTTTTGGGGAAGGATAAGCTTTGAACAGAATGCTAAAGCTGTGAATGACAACATGGCAGCAGTGAATGCTAGAAAGAAGAAAATAAAGCCAGGTGTGATGGTACACACCTGTGATCCCAGTACTTAGGAGGCTGAGATGGGAGGATTCAAGGCCAGCCTCAGCAAGACTCTGTTTCAAAATAAAAAATAGAATAGGGCTGGGCATGTAACTCAGAGATAGAATGCCCCTGGGTTCAATCCCTGGTATCACCCACATAAAAAGAAAATAGGAGAATTCTAAAAAAGAATCTCTGAACTCCAAACTCACCTCATAGGTTTATAATACAAGTATTTCAATTCAATTTTTATGGTACTGGGGATTGAACATGGGGGGAAGGGGTTCCACTTCTGAGCTACACCCCCAATGCTTTTTTATTTTTAAAACAGGGTCTAAGTTACCGTGTGCTGGCCTCAAACCTGTGATCCTCCTATCTCAGCCTCTCAAATACAGGAATTACCAACATACACCACCATCTCTGCTTATTAACACCCTCCTTCCCTCCTTCCCTCCCTTTCTTCCTTCTTTCCTTTCTTCTTTCCTTTGTTCCTTCCTGGTACTGGGGATTGAACCCAGAGGCATTCTATCTCCAAGCTACACTTCCAACCCTACTTTATTTTGAGACAGGGTCTCACTAACTTGCTGAGGATCTTGCTAACTTGCTGAGGCTGGCCTCGAACCTGCAATCCTCCTGCCTCAGCTTTTGAAATACTGGCATTATAGGTATATGTCACCATGTCCAGCTTCATTTCAAATTTGGAACTAAAAACTTCAGTTCATTTGCTTTAATGCTTAAAGAGTCTTTTATGCAAATCTCAATTCAAGTCTGTTTGGCCAAACTACTTGATAATATTCAGAGAATAATTAAGGCAATGAATTATATAAAGAAATCTATTGCCGGGCGTGGTGGCGCACGCTTGTAATCCCAGCATTCGGGAGGCTGAGACCGGAGGATCCGGGTTCGCGGCCAGCCTCAGCTACCTAGTGAGGCACTCCGCAACTTAGTGAGACCCGGTTTCAAAATAAAAGAATAGCCGGGCATCCCAGCATTCGGGAGGCTGAGACCGGAGGATCCGGGTTCGCGGCCAGCCTCAGCTACCTAGTGAGGCACTCCGCAACTTAGTGAGACTCGGTTTCAAAAAAATAAAGAATAAAAAATAGGGCTGGGGGTATAGCTCGGAGGTAGAATGCCCCTGAGTTCAATCCCCAGTACCGCAAAAAAAAAAAAGAATAGCCGGGCATGGTGGCGCACGCTTGTAATCCCAGCATTCGGGAGGCTGAGACCGGAGGATCCGGGTTCGCGGCCAGCCTCAGCTACCTAGTGAGGCACTCCGCAACTTAGTG
>PVLC010024844.1:0-24207 GCA_004027655.1 Graphiurus murinus
CACGCTTGTAATCCCAGCATTCGGGAGGCTGAGACCAGAAGATCCGGGTTCGCGGCCAGCCTCAGCTACCTAGTGAGGCACTCCGCAACTTAGTGAGACCCGGTTTCAAAATAAAGAATAAAAAATAGGGCTGGGGGTATAGCTCGGAGGTAGAATGCCCCTGAGTTCAATCCCCAGTACCGCAAAAAAAAAAAAAAAATTAAAAACATGTGTGTCAAAGGGCACCCTCAGAAAAATGAAAGGACAATTCACACCTTCTGGGAGAAAATATTTTCAAATCATGAACCTGGTAAGGGATTTATACACAACATATGTAAATAGCTCTTACAAATAAATAATAAGACAAAACTCCAATTTTAAAATCGAGGAAATAATTTGAAGACAGGTCTCTAAAGATAGAAGAACTTTTTAGCTATAAAAATTTAGTACAATTGAATGGACCTTAAAAACATTACACTAAGTGAAAGAAGCTACTCACAAAAGAAAAAAACAAAATTACTCACAAAAGTATTGTATAGTACTTTTTATATGAAATATCCAGTGTAGGCAAGTCCATAAAGGCAGAAAGCAGGTGGGGAGGTAAAAAGGTTTCCGGCTAAAGGTGTGTGAGATTTCTTTTTGAGGTGATGAAAATATCATAAAATTAGACGATGATGTTATAATAATTCTAAATAGGCCCAAAGAACATTAAATTGTATATTTTAAACAGGTCATGGTATGTTAATTATGTCCAAATAAAACTTTTAAAAAACTTGAAGAAAGGCATATTGAAAATTTCTAATTAGTGTTATGAGATAAAACAGGAAATAAGGTTAATAAACATCAAATGGATGCAGTTAAGGTATCTGGACTTTCTGGAGCAACAAGCGTTTACATACACACCCACACATACACAGAATTCTTAATTGTAAAGTTAAATTGAACTACAACTAAATAGAGTCCATTGTGAATATTATGACTTCACTCATCATCAGGAAGCATACTTGTTTATAATTTATGCAAGTATGGGACTTTTTTTTGTGGTCCTGGAGATTGAACCCAGGGAAGTTCTACCTCAGAGATATACCCCCAATTCTCCCCCCGCCCTTTTACTTTGAAACAGGGTCTTGCTAAGTTGCTGAGGGTCTCATAACCTGCATTCCTCTTGTCTCAGACTCCCAAGTACTGGGATTACAGGCATGTTCCCTACTACCATGAACTGATGTCTTTAAAACATGCTACAGAGTTTAAGGAAAGCACTTTGTCTATATTCTGCCACCAACTTCCTCTGGGTCCTAGAATAAAGTCTCTAACAGGTCAAGTTTCCAACCTCCGTCCTGGAAAAAGACAGGGCTGAAGTAGACCATCTTTTAAAGTTGTAAAATGCTATGATTCTCTGAAAGAATTAGACATTTAAAAATTTTACACACATGTTGGAAAGAAAACAGAAAGCTCATCCTAACAGTTAGCTTTTCCTAAAGAAATGGCTGGTTCCAGAGGGAAACCCACCAAGTGAGGTGTGCATGTACTAATACATCACCTTGAACTTCACTATGATGGGTAATTACAATGCGCCAATATAAAAAAGAGAAATGCCCGGCTCTTTAATTTCTTAAATGTCAGTGAGCTAGAGCATCCTGAGTTTCTCAGACCATCTGGTGGTCAAACAATGAGTTTTCATCATGGTTCTTTTTATTTAAGCGCATAACTCTGTGACTTCTAGAACAAATGGAGGTCTCCATTTAGAACTACTCTGGGGTAATCACATTTCAGCAGAGATAGGGGAACGCCTGGGGGGAATGGGGCTCTGGTTGTTCCTGCTGCCTGTAAGCCATTACAAGGTAGGCTTCCGGGGCTTGTACACTACCCCAGCCCTAGAGTATTCTTGAGAAAGGGGACAAAACCAAAGGTAAGTCACGAAGTCAAGGATGCACACATTGTGATCCAGTGCTCCCAAACTGCCTTCCACCCCTGAGAAAATACCTGCCATCTGAAAACAAAACAAAACAGCATACTAAAATAGATGAGCCTATGTTGTGAAAACTGCTTCACAGCAGAGTAAGTATAAGTCAACCCAGGGTCATCGTGGAAATTCAAAATAAATGAACATCTGTGAAAGGCTGCGTAGATAAGCTTAAGATATGGGACTTAAAGCTAGAATTCTTTCCTCTGTTTCACAGGCCAGTTTTAAAATTCCACACATAGCCCTGAAGGCAAGATCGGCTGCAGTTAAAAGGCAAACAGCTGCTCAAAATACCACGGATTAAGCACGTCACACGCAATATTACGTCCACACCTGCTGCTCCTCGAGCCCACACCTTCACACGGCCTCTCCTACCTGAAGCCAGCTGCTATAGTTTAAAGCCTAAATGCCCCTTAAAGGCCCAGGTGTTGCCAGGCTTGGTTGTCAGCCTGTTGCACTACTGGGAAGTGGTGGACACTTTAAGAGGCGGGGCCTTGTAGGCAGATGTGATGTCATGGGGCGTGGCCTTGGAGGGGCTAATAGGACTTCTCCCTCTTCCTGTCTCTCCCTCCTGCTTCCTGGCCAGGGACCTTGGGCTGAAACCTCTGAAACTGTGAGCCCAGACAAACCTTTCCTCTTTATAAGTTGTTCGCCTCAGGTATTTTTGTCACGGTTATGAAAAGCTGACAACAGGCCATCTCTTGACTAAACTGCGTTCTTCTCATCAAACTGAATTTTTCTCCTATGGTTTCCTAAATATGACAAGCGAGAACAATGAGGTTTTATGAGAAATATATAATGATCTCGAAACTTAATAAAAACTGGACACGTAAGAATGATTGAGGACACATAAATCACTACATTGACCAGAGGGGTCAGTCTACTCGGCTCTCTGACCAGATTTCCAAATGTACCTTCTAGAAGCTGTTCATTTGAAATTAAAGGATATGTTTCCTGTAAAACAATAATATTAACAGTAATAAGCCAGGTGTGGTGGCGCATGCTTGTAATCCCAGCATTCGGGAGGCTGAGACCAGAGGATCCGGGTTGCAGCCAACCTCAGCTACCAAGTGAGGCACTCCGCAACTTAGTGAGACCCTGTTTCAAAATAAAGAATGAAAAATAGGTCTGGGGGTATAACTCAGAGGTAGAATGCCCCTGAATTCAATCCCCAGTACCGCAAAAAACAACAACAACAACAAACAAAACAAAAACCAGTAATAATTTTTAATGTGGATAAGCAAATTTAACACTGCCCCCCCCCCAAATGATTTTTATAAACTTTATAGCAACATAAGAATTGATGCAATTAGCTTTTCAACTGTAGAGGCAGGACAGGTGTCCGGTCCTTTGTAACTGAGCAACTTCATTTCTTACCTGGACTGTCTCTTGCTCACCTAGACAATAAAATAAAATAAATAAGAGTGGTGCAGAAGCACGGTCATTGCTTTTCTTAGTACAAAAGCTGATCAAAGGAGTAAAGCTTGTGGAGAATCAGAAAACTCAAGTTTTCATTTTGATGTATCTGTAGCTCACAGTGCAATGATAACTCTGGGGCATGTTGTGTATATGATCTTAAAGCACCCCATATGTAAAAAAATTAAATCTACCATGTTCAGTTCTTTTAAAGAGCAAAGGACCTATCTGTACTCTTAATTCCCTGAAAATGTGTACATCAAGTACAGCTTCTATAGCAACCTCACTAAGTGGACAAGTTGACCTACTTGTTTGTTCCAAAGTCCCTGATACGTGACAGAATAATACCCAGAAACCCCAAGTTAAAGGAAACTTCGGTTTTCTCTCCGACTCTTTTCTTTGCGTTTGCAGAAGATGTTTAGACTGCTGTGTGGAGCTGTCAAAAGCCATGAACAGGGAAAATAAAAAAGAATGGCACTGGAGGGGAGAAATGAGCAGAATCGCAACAGGACAAAGGCAGACACAAAGGAGGCTTGGGCAAAGAAGAGGCAGGAAAGAGATAAGAAAGGAGCCTGCAGTATCAGGGAAAAACAGCAGCCGCCTGGCTCTGAAGACAGTTAGCGGTGAGCACACGTCAGATGCACCTCGGATGGGAAAGTGGGAAGAAACGGAACTGCACACAGGCGAGAGGCACGTTCATCGGGAAGGAGGCAAACAGAGGGACCTGCTGCCTGGCTGGGTCTCAGCTGGCACCGCCGCAGCCTGGTCTCGGCAGCCAGGAAATCTCTGGGGGAAGTGCCACCCTAGATACGTGGGAAAGGACGGAGCTTGGTTTTCTAGAAGTTTCCTCTCCCTGGGAGCTGGCAACACCAGCCGTGCATCTGGATGGGCACCTGGATGCGCCAGAGCATCTTTTCTTGAGAAGCAGAACTTGTTTTCTTCCTTTAAGATTTTATTAATCACGCAAGCTTGAGCGAGGCGGTGTGGGGAAAGTAAACATTAGCTAATTAACTGCCTCCTTGGATCCAGCCAATAGTTAGAATTGTGCCAATGAAGTTTTCTTTTTTTTTTTTTTTTTGAGGGGGGGGCTCAATTATTTATAATTATCCAAGTGGTTCAGACTGTTTGTGCATTGTTTTTTTCTTTTATATTGACCTCTAAGCAAATGACCTAATTCAGTATGGTTATTCTTCAGGACATTTAAGAGCTATGTCTTGGGGAATTCCATATAGCCGTTAACTGTTGTTGGATACATCTGTTTTGCTTAATCCTTTGTGCCTAAGTGTGATTATTAGATACAGCTTATAAAAATCCAGCTCAGTTCATTACTATTTAATAGTGATATCTGTCCACAGTTTTCCTTGGTGAGTCTTATTCAAGAATATTATTCCTAAATTCATAAATAAATTAAAGAGCCGATTAAATGGAAGTTAAATAATGAGTGAGTGGATTAGGAGCACATGTGGCCCTGTTCTGCTGAATGAGTTCTGAGGGATACTTTTTGGTGGCATTTGAGAAATGCTTACTTGCTCTTAAAAAGAGGTTTATAGGAGTTGGAGGCACAGTGGCCCATACCTATAATCACAGTACTTAGGAGGCTGAGACAGGAGGACCTCAGGCTTGAGGCCAGCGTGTGGTAACTTAGGGAGACCTGGTTTTAACATAGAAAATAGGGCTTGAGCTGGGTGTGGTGGCGCATCCCTGCAATCCCAGTACTTGGGAGGTTGAGACAGGAAGATTACGTTTTCCCGGCCAGCCTCAGAAATTTAGCGAGACCCTCAGCAACTTCGTGAGACCTTGTTTCACAATAAAAATAAAATAGGATGGAGGGTGTAGCCTGCAGTAGAATGCCCCTGGGTTTGATCCCCAGAAACAAAACAAAACAGAGTTGCTGGAGATGTAGCTCAGAGGCAGAACACCCTGGGATTTATGCTCAATTACACACACACACACACACACACACACACACACACACACACACACACACACACAGAAAGTGGGAGACCTTTCCTCTTCCCCTGGACATTTTACATCTGCACGTAGCTCCTCCCAGCAGCAGAATCATCTCGTGCCTGAGAGGAGCTCAGCCACATTAACACGTGGAAACCCGCAGAGTAGAAAGCGAGAAGGGATCCAGAGCCCTGACAGTACAGATGCAGAGTCAACTTGGGCTGCAGCTGCCCGCCTCTGCCCAAGATACTTGACATAATAACCTCCTTTGTCATTGAAGCTTTTGTAAACTGGGTTTTATTTCCCTTGCAGCCAACAGCAACCCCAAACCCATAGACGAGGCAATCCCCACGGGAGGAACCTATCACCTGTTTGCTCCCCGTCCTCACCTGCCTGCGGAAGCCAGGAGACCCAGGCACTGGCTGTGTGCCAACCCACTCCACCTCTCTCAGCTCTGTAGACACTGAAATGCTGCTGAAGTTCAGGGAGGGGTGCAAGACCCTGGCTCGGTGGTTGGCTTCCCTCTCTAGGACAAAAAGACGTCTAGCGGTTAGCTGGGACCTGGGAAAGGGCCAGCTCTAGGGCTCGCACAGGGAGCTAAAGTGCAGCTTAGAAAGGCAGGGTTTGTTTGGAAGTCACGAGGACGTGTCCCGATAGTCACAGATGGATGTCATCTTGGTCTGAGTGATGCCTGTCCTCAGCCAGCGGCTCACCGTCGGTGCACATCGAGGAGTGTTTTATTACTGTGCACCGGACCTCAGGGCTTATCCCACGCTCCCTACTCCCCAGCTGGTTCCCACCCTCCATCAATTCATTGCTGCTTCCCCCACCGGGTGGGCGGCCATTGCAGGTCTCATCTCTTACCGTCTTGCCTGTAGCTGCCTCTGTCTCCTGAGATCTCACTCTGGGCTACAACTTTGGTCCCCTGTTTGTTTGAAGGAGAGGTGCTGGAGGTTTTCAGAAGCACATGTGTCTTTGTTGCCTGGTCCCACGCAGCACACCCAAGTCGGGTCTTGGGCTATATAGCTGGTGCCAATGCAGCGATGAACAGGGCACAGCTGAGCATGGGAAATCCTAGCCAACCGACCACACATTCTCTGGCCTCCTGAGGTCAGCGAGGACGCCCAGGGCCAGAGGCTGGTCCACTCTCCCTCCCCATGGCCTGCGTTAGAGGGGTAAGTTCAGCATAGAGAGCCTGAGATTGGGGATCAGAGTCCAGCAAGAATCTGAGGGCCAGCGTTCAGGCTGTACCTCTGGAAGAGCCCCGAGGGAGGACCAGCTACCCCAGACCTGAGCAGCGGGAGGGGACATGTCTGGCCCCTCTCTAGGACAAAAAGACATCTAGAGGTTAGCTGGGACTTGGGAAAGGGCCAGCTCTGGGGCTCGACCAGAGAACCAAAGTGTGGAGGTTAGAAAGGCAGGATCTGTCTGGAAGTGTCGGTTCTAGAAGGGCACAGATGTCCACCCTGAAAGAAAAATCGCAAGGTAGGGATGAAGACAACTCAGCTCTACTAGGTTTTGAAAATAGACACGGTCCCAGACTGCCATACTAAATGGAGATAGTGTCGTTGGCCAGCCCAACTGCCCCGGCCCCACAGAGGGAAAACGACCCCACCCTGCCTCCACCTCCTTCCATGAATCCATCGAAGCCTGAAGGAGATTATTGACATCAAAGCCCCAGCCAGGCCCCAGCGAGCATCCAGAGACTCTACGCCCAACAGAACAAGCAAATTCCTCTGCCACCTAAGAAGTACAGTGGTTTTGAAGGAGTGAGCCAGCCAAATTCTACAACAGATGGCTACTGCAGAGCAGAATTAATGGCAGGAACAGAAATAGACTATATAATAGAAACATAATGAGAACACATAAGGAGATATTATTAGAGCATTATAAAATGCTTCTAGGACGGAATAATGCTTGATGATTTTTTTTAAAAATAAAATTTAAAACACTAGCAGAAGAACTGTCAAAGAGAATGGTTCCCACTGAACAACAAATTCCTCTTTTAGTGGGATCAGATGAAAGGTGAGGCGCACGGTACAAGACAAGATGCTAATGAGTATTCAAGATCATAAATGAGAAACGAAGACATGGAGGAGGGAAGAGAAGCAGGGAGAGAGAAGGCAACACTTCTACAGAGGAAAAACAAAGACCCAAAGTCAACAGCAGAACCAAGCTGAGCCTTCAGAATGAGAGTTCTGCAAAAGGCAGAAATTAGACACACCTGAAGAATTTCTAAATTTTAAGGAGAGAGAGAGAAAGAGAAACATATCAGATAAAAAAGAACAAGTTGCTTCTGGAAATAATCATTTTAACATCATATTTCTCACCAGGAATCATGAAGAGCAACAGCCCAGGGAATACCAGTTAGTAGCTAGAGAGAAGAAAGACCCGACCAAGAATTCTCTACCCAGGAGAGCTATTAAGACGACAAGACAGGAAAATTGATTATTGGACTTGCAGAGTCGGGAAGCACATGCCTTCTGTGTATGCTCGCTTGAGAATGCAACTATTTTCACCCAAGAACCAAATCCAAACAGGAGTTCCAGGGAGAAGAAGACACAGGATAGGGATCAATAGTGAGAATGAGGCTTGTGGTACAGTGATCTGTCACTTCACAATGAGCACACACACACACACACACACTGGGAGAAATGCATGCTTAGGAGAGTTTTGTCTGTGTGTGAACACTGTAGCGTGTACTTACACAAACCCCGATGGGATAGACTACTACACAACTGGGCTACGTGGTAGAGCCCCTCACCCCTAGACTAGAGACATGTACACCGTGTAAGTATACTGCATATTGCAAGCAATTATAACATAATGGGAAATGTCAATCTAAATGTATCCAAACCATAGAAAAGGTACAGTAGAAATATCAAATGATAGAGATTGCTGGGCTCCACTGAAGTCCTATGGGACCAGCGTTATATATGTGATGACCCTGTACTTGACCCAAATACATTGCATGACTTTACTAATTTTTAAAATCTTAATGGATAGCTGGGTATGGTGGCACACACCTGTAATGGCAGTACTTGGGAGGCTGAGACAGAAGGATCACAGGTTGGTGGCCAGCCTCAGCAACTTAGCCAGATTCTCAGCAACTTAGCAAGACCCTGTTTTAAAATTAAAAAAAAAAAAAAATAGCTAGGCATGGTGGCGCATGCTTGTAATCCCAGCATTTGGGAGGCTGAGACCGGAGGATCCGGGTTCGAAGCCAGCCTCAGCTATCTAGTGAGGTACTCCGCAACTTAGTGAGACCCTGTTTCAAAAATAAAGACTGAAAAATAGGGCTGGGGGTATCTCAGAGGTAGAATGCCCCTGAGTTCAATCCCCAGACCCACACACACAAAAAAAAGATAAATAAAAATAATAATAATAATAAAAAACTAGGGGTGCGGGGGTGTAGCTCAGAGGTAGAATGCCCCTGGGTTCAGCCTCTAGTACCAAAATAATAATAACAACAATAATAATAAATAGTAGGAGTAGGAGTAGTAATAAAAGTGAGTCTGTATGCGGTCTGAGGAATCGCCCACCATCCCAGTGGGCGGACATTGGGACACAATCGAAGGCTCCCTTCTTGTGATCTGACTTCCCACTTGGACAAACACTTTCGGTGCTATTGTTTACACCCCATTTTTCTACCTTTAATAACAATTCTGTCTCTTTGACCCAGAGAAGACCTGGCTGAGACCGCAGGGTCACGCAGTGAGTAACTTTAAGACCTTGATGGGTTTCCCAGAACAAGCTCTTCAAGGCTGGTGGGGGAGGGGAGCAAACGCCTTAAGGAGGAGAGAAAATCAAGGTGAAAAGATACATTAGGGAGGCCGGTCTTTCGGTTTTAAGTGCTAGAAACCCAAGCTCCGCTATCTTAAGCAAAGAAGGGACTTCAGTGACTCTGGGAATCCAAGGAAAGGCGTCCCCCAGGCCCCAGGCAGAGCCGGGTGTCACAGCCGGCAGGTAGAAGCGCCACCTGGGAGCAGGTGCCCGGCCGCTGTGAGCATCCTGGTCCAGGCTGGCCCCTGTGTCTCTGGCTTCACTCCGTATGGGGAAGCATGGCAGTTGGCCGTGCTGAGTTAAACGTTTCAAACTCTGCCAAAGGAGAGAGACAGAGTGTGAGACACCCCTGGGCCGTCTGCAGAAGAGAAAGCTCTGGTCCGCCTGGGCTAAGCTGCCACCCCCAAATGAGGGCACTCAGGTCCTCACAGGGGCTCCTGTGGAAACCGTCTGACCGCCAGGACCGACAGCCAGGTTGGGTGGCCGGAGCTAAAGAGAGTCCCTGGGTGGAACAGTCAAGGACGTTCCAGGCCAGATGTGCACAGCTGGAGCCCAGAGCCCAGGGAGCCAGGATCAGAGCCTGGAAGAGGAAAGCGGCCAGGGGTAGAAGGAGGGTCACTACCAGGGCTTTGGAAATCCCAAGAAGCACGTGACACGTGGACCCAGTGGCCATTTGGTGGTCAGGGCCCAGGAGGACCCAACTTTGCCTCCAACCACGACCCACTGCCTAGGATGGAGTGTGGGGGGTGACTGGGGAAGGCCCGGCACAGACCCACTCCTGTCCGAGTGAGGCTGCAGGTCCATGGCGGATGGGAGGGGAAAGAGCCAGCTGGAGCCCCACGGTAGGGAAAGGAGAGGGACATGCGTCTCTTCTCCAGCAGGGACCAAGTCCACCGTCCCTAAAGGCGTGGTGGCACACACTTGTAATCCCAGTACTTGGGAGCCTGAGACAGGAGGATTGCAGGTTTTCGGCCAGCCTCAGCTACTTAGTGAGGCTCTCTGCAACTTAGTGAGACCCTGTCTCAAAATAAAGAATAAAAATAGGGCTGGGCATGTCACTTGGAGTTAGAATGTCCCTGGGTTCAATTCCCAGTACCAAAAACAAAAAAAGAATAAAAAAGAGGTTTGGTGGACAAAGTGCTTCCTAGACACAGATTCACTGGTGGTTATTTGTTTCCTAGGAAACCGAACAATCACATATAAACAATGAGAGCCAAGTCTTAGAAATAAGAGTTCCATCCATAAGTACAAAATTATATTAAAATGCTGTGACTTCGCGGAGCACAGTGGCGCATTCCTGTAATTCTAGTACTTGGGAGGCTGAGACAGGAGGTTCATAGGCTCAAGGCCAGCCTCAGAAACAGTGAGACCCTAAGCACCTTAGCAAGACCCTGTTTTAAAATAAAAATATAAAGGGCTAGGGGTGTAGTTCAGAGGTAGAATGCCTCTGGGTTCAATCCCCGGTAAACCTCCCCTCAAAAAATGCTGAGACTTTTTGAAAAGAATTCCAAGCAAAGGGTTAATGTAAAACATGATGTTTGATTTTTGTTTCCTACAAAAAGACTTTCTGTGTCTTATTTACAATTACCCTGAAAACAACAACGGAAGACGCCAGGTCTTTGCATTCTTAAGACACCGGTCAGAGCCCTGCAAGGGATGATTTCTGATCTTGTGAAGAGGAATCCCTAGTCTGGGGACCTGTGGTTACCTTGTCCCCTGCGTTTGGCCCCCAGCTCCTGCTGGAGGCAGAGGGCTTCGAGGTATCAGCCAAGTTGGAGGGGTGCCCCAGCCCCCAGGCCAGTATGGAGAGAGGTCCCTGGAGCCAGGTCACCTGGAAGGACGAGGGGGGTGCTAGGTGCCAGTTCATGACGGCCCTCCGAATGGATTTCACGCCCAGAACAAGGAAAGCAACACATAAGCGCTGACCCTGCGAATGCACGCATTCTGGCTCCTACGATGCGTCACGACTGGAAAGCCTGCTGCAGGCCTCCCCCTGCCTGGCCCAGACGCAAGACAGGTCAAAGCACTGAGCCGAGTTAGCGCTGCAGATGAGGGGAAGGGGAACAGCTGGGGTCCCCAGGGCTGGGAAGCAAGGGGGGAGCTGGAGTCCCACAGCCTCAGAGCCCTACATCCTACTCCCTCTTGGCTATCCATGGAGACTTGGATGCTCCTGGGCATTGTCGACTGAACAGTCACCCCTCTACTGAGTCAAAGGTGACATCTGGAGGCATAGAATGAGTCATAAAACTTAGTACACACGTTTTTTAAACATTATCCATATGTGGGTGGGTCTCGTCCAATCAGTCAAAGGTCTTTGAAGAACAAAGATTGACCTTCCCAAGAGCACAAAGGAATCCCGCCAGCAGGACTGACAGCAAGGCTTCCCTGGGTGTCCACGCCTGGCAGCCGACCCTGCAGGGCCGGGACCCTCCACAATCCTGCGAGCCAATGCCTTAAAAGAGTCTCCTTTATCTCTGTGTATATTCATATCCTGTTGGTTCTGTATCTCTGGAGAATCCTGATTAATAGAAACAGCAATCCAGATAAAAGATGAGGGCGGCTTGGACCAGTGGGGTAGCAGAGGAGGAAATGAGAAATGGCTGGGTGAAGGATGAGTTGCAGGATTTCCTGAAACTTTAGATATGAAGTAGAGAGAGAGAGAGAGAGAGAGAGAGAGGAAGTTACAGAAGACACCAAGGATATGTATAATTTCTACGAAGGGCAAATGTGAGAATGCTATGGAAAACAGACTGGTACCTATTATTAGAAAGCAAACAAAGCCAGGAGTAATAAAATATGTACAGAGAGCCTTCCATATCAGCAGGTTCCACACCCACACAGTCAATCAAATTTTTAAATATTTTTAAAAATTGCATTTGAGCCTGGCGTGGTGGCTCGCGCTTGTAATCCCAGCATTTGGGAGGCTGAGACTGGAGGATCCAGGTTCGCAGCCAGCCTCAGCTACCTAGTAAGCTACCTACTCCATAACTTAGTGAGACCCTGTTTCAAAATAAAGAATAAAAAATAGGGCTAGGGGTATAGCTCGGAGGTAGATTGCCCCTGAGTTCAATCCCCAGTGCCACACACAAAAAAATGCATTTGTACTGAACATGTACATACTTTTTTTTCTTGCCATTTTTCCTAGAAATATAGCATAACAGCTATTTACCTAGCATTTACGCTGTATTAGGTATAATACATCATCTAGAGATGATTCAGAGTGCATAGAAGGGTGTTTGCAAGCTATATGCAAATGCTACACCATTTTATATAAGAGACTTGGGTATCTGAGGATTTTAGTATCCACAGGGCGTCCTGGAACCAAGTCTCCATGGATACCAGGGACTGACTGACTGTACTGAAAAAAGAGATCCTTTAAAAAAAAACAAACTGTAAAATGCCTACTCCTAAAATAAATATTATCTACCTAGAAGGAAATAAAAACTCTAAAATGCTGCAGAAAAATCACAAAATGTGAGTTTTTTAAAAAAGGAAACTGATGTAAATAATCTTATAAAGATGTCAGTTGTCACTGAAATGCCCATATAAATCCAGTAATCCCACTTAAAATAAATAACAACCGAATTGGGATATGCGTTAGTTTCCTAGGATGGTGGTAATAAAGTGCCTCAAACTAGTTGGCTTAAAACAACAAAGTACCCATTAGCAGAGAACCAGAAGAAACCAGAGATGTGCAGAAGGTGTGCTGGGCACCAGTGATAGCCCATAGAGGGGATCCAGCTGTCTTCAGGTGGCTCAGGGAATCTCCTGTCTAAGCATCCTTGGAGGGCAGGCCCAAAGAAGCAGGGTCTCCCGGTGTGTGCCATGGTCTCACAGGAAGCAGACACAGAGAGACACACTGTGGTTACCATACCAACACAAGTTTCTGGACCAGGCTACTATCTAAGAGCTTGAGGACCTGAGGAGTTTGTGTTCCAGCTGCATCAAGGTTGCAGGTGTCCGGGGCTGCAGGAAAGCCAGGCTCCCAGAGGGGGAGACTCCGGTTAGTGGCACCAAAATTCTGCCTTCATCTCTCCTGGATATTTCTGGTGTCCAGTGTCCTCCCAGTGGTGTCCAGCCTAGCCAGCGGGCAAATAACTCCTGGGCAAGCGCATTCTGCAAGCCAGCAGACACTGGAATAATTCTGAATGATTATTAAGAGACATTTCAGCGTTCAATGTTACATTTATTAAGAAAAGCAGAAAAAGCAACCTTCAATTTTTAAGTATAATTTCAGTTGTGAAGTTGCATGGTTGAAAATGGGTATAAAATTTTTCATCATCCACTTGTATATTTCTTACTAATAATGACTATCAAATATGTAAAGAAATCACTATTTAAAAGTGTGTGTAGCCGGGCATGGTGGCGCATGCTTGTAATCCCAGCATTTGGGAGGTTGAGACCAGAGGATCTGGGTTCGAGGCCAGCCTCAGTTGCTTAGTGAGGCCCTCTGCAACTTAGTGAGACCTTGTTTCAAAATAAAGAATAAAAAATAGGGCTAGGGGTATAGCTTGGAGGAGAATGCCCCAGAGTTCAATCCCCAGTACTGCAAAAACAGAAAGAAAAAGAAGCCTGGCTGCTTGTGCACACTTGTAATCCCAGCATTTGGGAGGCTGAGTCAGGAGGATCCGGGTTCACGGCCAGCCTCAGCTATCTAGTGAGGCACTCCGCAACTTAGTGAGACCCTGTTTCAAAATAAAGAATAAAAAATTGGACTGGGGGTGAAGCTTGGAGGTAGAATGCCCCTGGGTTCAATTCCCGGTACCTCAAAAAAAAAAAAAAAAAAAAGGTGTGTGTCTGTGTTACTGGGGATTGAACCCAAGGCAATTTGAGCTCTGAGTTACATCACCAGTCTAACTTATTTAGTTAGTTAGTTAGTTTTAGTTTTTTGTTTTAGACTGGTCCAATTTGACCTGCGCTACAGCCTGTGAGCTAAGAACAATTGTTACATTTCAATGAAGAAATATATGTAGCAGAGACCATGAGCAACCCACAAAACATCATCCTTTGTAGCAAGCTCGCCAACCCTCACTCAGGACCCATTACAGTAAATATTAAAGACAAATGACCTTGGCAATCATTGGGGTAACAAATATTGCTGCCAGGAAACCCAGCAGAAATGTTTTTAGATATGAACCGTTGGAGAATAAACCACATTTAAGCCAGAGCAGACTCCAAAAGCACAGGCAAAAAAAAAAAAAAATCAGAATTTGACAAATGGAATCACATCAAACTCAAAAGCTTCTGCATGGCAAAAGAAAAAAAAAATCTAATAGGGTAAAGAGACACCATTCAGAAAGGAAAAAAATATTTGCCAACTACTCATCTGAGAAGGGATTAGAGCCGGGCATGGTGTCTCATGCTTGTAATCCCAGTACGTGAGAGGCTGAGACTGGAGGGTCCAGGTTCAAGGCCAGCCTCAGCTACTTAGTGAGGCCACTACAACTTAGTGAGGCACTGTTTCAAAATAAAGAATAAAAAATAGGACTGAGCATGTAGCTCAGAGTTAGAATGCCCCTGGATTCAATCCTCAGTACTGCAAAAAAAAAAAAAAAAAAAAAAAAAAAAAAAAAAAAAAAAAAAAAAAAAAAAAAAAAAAAAAAGGGATTAGTATCCTGAATATATAAAGAATCCAAATAACTCAACAGCCAAGCAATAATAATCTTATTAAAATGGGCAAATGATCTGAATAGAGATTTCTCAAAAGAAGATATACGAATGGCCAACAAGCATATGACAACATGTCCAACACCAACACTCATCATGGACATGCAAAGCAAAACCACAGGAAACATCACCTCTCCCCAGAGAGAAGGTCTTTATCAAGAGGACACAGGGTAAGTGGGGGTGAGGATAGGGAGGAAGGCTCTGGGATCTCTCATATGCTGTTGGTAGGATGTAAATGTGCACAACCAGTATGGAAAACAGGATAGATGTTCCTCCAGAGACTAGAAAAGAACTACCATATGCTTCAGCAACCCCACAAGTGGGTGTATATCCAAAGGAAAGGAAACCAGTATATCACAGAGATATTTGTACTCTTGTGTTTATGATGAAACTATTCACACAGACAAGATATGGAATCAACCTAGGTATTCATTGACAGTTGAATGGATTAAAAAAAATGCCCCCCCCCACTAGAATATATTCAGCTATTAAAAAGATAAAAGGCAGCTGGGCGTGGTGGCGCACGCTTGTAATCCCAGCATTCGGGAGGCTGAGACCGGAGGATCCGGGTTCGAGGCCAGCCTCAGCTACCTAGTGAGGCACTCCGCAACTTAGTGAGACTCGGTTTCAAAAATAAAGAATAAAAAATAGGGCTGGGGGTGTAGCTCGGAGGTAGAATGCCCCTGAGTTCAATCCCCAGTACCGCAAAAAAAAAAAAAGATAAAAGGCAGCCAGGCATGCTGGTCCATGTCTGTAATCTCAGTATTTGGGAGGCTTAGACCAGAGGATCCAAGGTTCAGGGCCAACCTTAGCATCGTAGCAAGATTTTCAGCAATCTAGCAAGAGTCTGATTAAAAAGAAAAAAATAAAAAGGCCTAGGGTGTAACTAGGAGGTAGAATGCTCCTGGGCTTAATCCTCAGTACCATCACCACCACCAACAAAGCCTGTCATTTGCAGGGACAGGGACAGGCATGGTACTAGAGGGCAGTATGTTAAGTGAAATAAATCAGACAGAAAGACAAATATTGCATGCTCTTTTTTTGGTTCTGGGACTTAGAGGCATTTTACCCATGCCTCACCACCACCACCCCTCCCCCAGCCTTTTAATTTAAAAAAAAATTGAAACAGGATCTCAGTAAGTTGCTGAGTCTGGCCTTGAACATATGATCCTCCTGTCTCAGCCTCCCAAGTACTGGGATTATAGGTGTGCATCACCGTGCCTGATTCAAATATTGCATGTTCTTGCTTCCGTGTGGAAGATGAAATAGAAGTAGAAAGTGAAAGACTGGTGACCAGAGGCTAACAGGGGCAGGGGAGGAAGAAAATGGAGAAAGAATGGTTACTAGGTATGAGGGTGCAGTTGGACGGGAGGAAGAACTGAAAATGTCCTATGGTTGGCAACACCTGACTGCATACTTTTAAAGACTAGTAGAGAAGAAATTTGAATGTTCCCAACAAAGAAATGACAGCTGTTTGAGGTTATGGTATGCCAAGTACTCTGATCTGATTATTACACATGGTGTATATATATTAAAATATCACGTGTACCTCTTAACTATGCACAATTATGATATGTCAATTGAAAATTTAAAAATATATATATTAAAAACACAAAACACACACAATCTAACATAGGGGGCTGTCATTGGGATTCGGACATGATGAATATGGAGCATTTAGCAAGGTGTAAGATAATATAGGCAAGTATTTTGTCATATAACCATTTATCTCGTTTTGCTTTCTTTTACACATGGCTTTACTTTTAAATTTTAAGTAAAAATGTCCTATCTTTAGCTAATATTATAACCTATAGAGTCAGAAAACAACAAAAACAAACATGTAGCAAAAACGTAATAGATAATGGAATAGGTTTCTTCATTTTTAAATTTAAATACCAGTAACATAAGCTTGTTAGTCGTAAATTTGGCAAAATAATGCACAGTTCATAATTTAAATTACATGAAGATAATTAACATTAAAATAACCTCAAAATAATAGAGTTGATCCATCAAAACAAACTCAAAAACATCCTACTGATTCATCAATAAAGGAATCAAGTGCCTGCAAGAATAAAGTTCCACACTCTCTGAAAGAAAACAACAACAAAAAAAAACACTCTAAAACCCAGACTCTTGAAGCATCACATACACCACACCCAGCCTACAACTGAGACTTAATAGACAAACGCACTAGAGGACAAGTTTGCAACCAGGCAATACCCAAGGAGATGGTGACACAGACACAGGATGCGCTTTCACTGGCTGGACCAAGGACCAGGTGCATGTTAAGGAGAACAGTAACTGCAGGGGAGAAAAGCGTTTCCAATGTATCTCCGTCTATGACGTCATGATTTTCACACACACACACACACACACACACACACACACACACACCCCTAACGTGCCACTTCCAGAGGCTGTTAGAGAATCAATTTATTCTCTTGAAGAAAAGTGTGAACACCAAGGCCAGTTCCATAATTTGGCTCTTGTGGATTGTGCTGCTGCTATTAAAATGGATATGCATGGGTGACTGTAATTCTCTGATTTCAGTCCCTTTGGAGAGATCCCCAGGAGTGGGATAACTAGATCATCTGGTGGTTCCAGTGTCAATTTTCTAAGGAATCATGGATTACAGAATTGTGGGATATACACACAATGGAATTCTATTCAGCAATAAAGAAGAACAAAATTATTAAGATGGATGGACCTGGAGAACATTATGTTAAGTAAAGTTAACCAGTCACAGAAAGTGAAGGGACATATGTTTTCTCATGTAGAAGCTAGGAAGTAACTGGGATACCAGAGGGACTTTAGATAATGGTGGAGAAACTTCAGTGGAGCCAGGGAGGTGGTCTAGGGGAAGGGGAGGGGGAGAGGGAGGATCAATGAAGGAATTACTAGCATCATCTATGTGCATATCTGTGAGAATGCCAATGTCAACCTCAATACCCCCTATGGAGAAGGGGGAGGGGGAGGGAGCCGGGAGAAATCCCACCAAGTGCTATGCGCATGTATGTCACTACCACTATGAAATTCACTATGATGTGAGACTATAATGCAACAATAAAAGTATATACATAAAGTATAAATATATGTAAAGTACATATACACACTTAATCAGTATATATCTATATATCTCTATCTATCTATCTATCTATCTGAGAAAATAATCAAGTGTAATAGATAAGTAGTACCATGTCTTTTATGTTTGGTAATGGGGATTGAACTCAGGGGCATTCTACCTCCACGCTACAACCCCAGCCCTTTTTTCTTTAGAAACAGGGTCTCATTAAGTTGCTGAGGCTGACCTCGAACCTGCGATCCTTCTGTCTCAGTCTCCCAAGTACTGGGATTGCAGGCATGCATGATCACACCTGGCAAGCAGTACCATTTCTGTATGAAAGATGCAAAGTAATATATGCTGAAGAAATTGAAGAATTATAGTATCAACATTTTGCAACCTCCGATGTATCAATGGACATTAAAAGTTGCTAACATGACAGGAAGAGAGATGACCAGGCTGGACCACCCTCTTCCTGAATGAATTATCTCACCAAAGCAAAAGAACTGAGGTCTGATCAGGCCTCTACGTCCTGTTGCTTATGAGGTTGTACATAGGACAGGGGAACATGTTGCGCTGCACCCAAAGCAAATAGTGAATCCACACGGGGACGAAAGGTTGAATGCCCAGGGTTCTTCAACAGGCAGACTATAAGGGAAGAGGATGGATGGAAATTGAAAGAAACAAAACATTAGTTTTTTTTTTAATTAACAAGATTAAACTGTAGTATCTTGGAATGCACATTTAATAATGGAACAATAATAGAATTTAGTGGCAGGATGTATGTGCTTCTGAAACACATTTACCAAAGCAGATCACACTTGAGGCATCAAAGCAAGATTTAACAATGTAAGGGGGTTGAAACAACAGAAATATAGTTTCTGATAGCCATATAATTAGTCTAAAATCACATAACAAAAAGATACTAGAGCCAGGTGTGGTGATGATTGTGTGTCCGGAATCCCAGTATTTGGGATAGTAGCTGAGATAGGAGTGTTAGGTAGGAGGGTATATGGGGCCTGGGGGTGGTGCAAGTAACCTCAGGTGGTAAAAATAAAAGATGCAGCTGGGCCATCACAAGTCAAAATGGGGCAGCCTGACCCAACCTAGGGAGCAGTTGCAGGAGCAGGAAAACAGTCACAAAGGGGAACATTCCAACCCTGACCGCAAAAGTCAGCCTTGACCACCAGTAAGCAACTAGGCCCGGCTATTTCTGGACTCAGGCTCTACCCTTCCCCTGCTCTCCCTGCTATAAAAATTTTCTCACAGACCCCTAATGCTGCTGCTCTCCTGCATGAGACAGCCCAGCAGCTTCCCTTTAATAAACCTTCCCTGATTGGACTGGCTTCCGGGATCTTTTGTCTCTTGGGTTGCACCGATCACCTCACAAGGAAGGTCACAGCTTGGAGGCCAGCTTTAGCAACTTAACGATATCCTTAACAACCTAGCTAGATCCTGTTTCAAAATAAAAAGTGCTAAGGGTGTAGCTTGGAGGTAGAATGTCCCTAAATTTAATCTGAAGGACCCACAAACAAACAAACAAAAAGATAAGAGAAAAATCTATATTTAGAAATTAGGCAATACGCTATTAAATAATCTATGAGTCAAAGAAGAAAACACAATCAATATTAGAAAATAATTTGAATGAAATGATCATATTAAAACTAATGGGAAAGCCGGGTGTGGTGGCTTATACCTGTAGTCCCAGTACTTGGGACATTGTGACAGCAGGATCAAGGTTCCAAACCAGTCTCAGCAACGTAGACTCTCAGCAACCTAGTGAGACCCTGTTTGAAAACAAATAATAAAAAGGGCTGGGAGTACAGCTTATAGGTAGAATGCCCCCAGGTTCAATCCCCAGTACCCAAAGCAACTAAAAATAAAAACAAATGGGGAGCTAGGTGTAGTAGCAAGACCCTGAGAAACTTAGCAAGACCATTTCCAAAAACAAACAAACAAAAACAAAAACAAAAACAAAAACAAAAAAAAACACCAAAAACAAAAAACAGAGCTGGGAGTGTAGCTTGGAGGTTGAATGTCCCAGGGTTCCAATCCTCAGTAACACACACACACACACACACACACACACACACACACACACACCTAATGGGATACAAGTCGATCTGTGTTTAGAAAAATTTATAGTCTTGAGAACATTTATTTGAGAAGCAAATCTGTAAATTAATAACCTAAGCATCTATGTCAAGAATTTAGAAAAAGAACTTTGAATGAAATCTCCAGAAAAAGGAAGGAAAGAAAAAATAGAGAAGGACAGAAAGTTATGGGATAAAATTCAACATATAATAAAAAGGGTGTATAAAGGCAAAAGACAATTCATTCCTAACTAATGCAATTGTTAGGCCTATGATAATACTGATGAAACAATCCAAAAACAGACAACACCAGAAATGGAAAGGAGATAGCACGTAAGATCCTACAGATATTAGGAAAATAACAAAAGGGAACTATCAACAAATTTTTGAGAATTTGAATAAAATGGAGGGCTCTTTAGAAAAATACAACCTATCCAAACAGACACAAGATTGGAATAAATCATAATTGCTAAAGAAATTGAATCCATAATTAAAACCTTCCCTGAAAGAAAATCCCAGGCCTAGATGACTTCAACAGTAAATTCTATTGAATATTTAAGGAAGAAATCCTATCAGTTGTACATGAACTCTTTCAGAGACAGGAAAAGGACAATTCCCAATTGCATTTTATACAGGCAGCATAAACTCCTAAAAAGGACCTTGTGATAAAAAATAACCACAGAACTATCTCTCTCATGAAAATAAATGCAAAAATCCTAAATAAAATTTTAACAAATATGGCTTAAAATGAAAAAAAGAAGAAAATTAATATTCATGGAAGTAAATCAAAAGTTTAGAGAAAGGATAAACATCATGACTACAAAAGGTTGGAGTCAGGAAGGTTTGTTTATCCATGACAAAAGGAGATGTAATTTATGATTACAGATGAAGAAAATTATATAATAGTGTTCAGTGGTATAGTCATGATTTTTTAAAGAAACCTCTTAGCACACTTGGCACAAGTGCTTTGACTACTACAGGTTGAACTCTTCTGAAAATCCAAAACTATTCTGAAAACACAAAATATGAAACTTTCTGAGCACCAACATGACATCACTAATGGAAAATTTCACGACAAATCTCAGTCAAAATGCCAGTGCGTTTAAAATAATGTATAAAATCACCTCCAGGACATGCATAAAGTGTATACTCAACATAAGTGAGTTCTGTGCTTAGGCTTGGGCCCTACTCCCAAGATACAGCAGTATGTTCATAAATGCAAATATTCCAAACACCCAGAGAAGTTGGAAATCGGAAACTCCCATCATCCCAAGGACTTGGGGTAAGGGATGCTCGGCCTGCTCTTACCACCACAGAGCCAACTCCTTCAGCCTGAGCAGCTGGAAACCCTTGTTCTGTGCTCCTTAGTTCTGGGTCAAGGACGCTCAGGACACAGTGGGAGCGCTTGGGCCGGCTCCAGGAGTCCTGAAGCCACCGGCCACCTCACCGGCCACCTCTTACCACTCACCCAGGCTCTGGGCTGCAGCCGTACTGTCTTCTTGACAGTTCCTTCAAGCTCACAACTTCAGACTTGGTCTTCCTGCTTGCCTGGATCCCTTTTAACCCAAGGCAGCCCTTCCTTCCTTCCTTCTTCCCTCCTTCCCTCCCTCCCTCCCTTCCTTTCTCCCTTCCTTCTTTCCTTCCCTCCCTTCCTTCCTTCCCTCCCTCCTTTCCTTCCTTCCTTCCTTTCTTCCTTCCTTCCTTCCTTCCTTCCTTCCTCCCTCCCTCCCTCCCTTCCTTCTTTCCTTCTTTCCATTCTTCTTCCTGGCTCAGAAACTCACCCTTTATCAAGTCAAATCTCAGGGAGGCCTTCCTTAGTCTATGAGATTCTCATTCTCTCTCTCTCTCTCTCTCTCTCTCTCTCTCTCTCTCTCTCTCTCTCTCCCTCCCTCCCTCCCTCCCTCCCTTCCTCCCTCTCTCCCTCCGTCCCTCCCTCTCCTTTTCCCTCTCCCTCTCCCCCTCTCCCCTCCCCTCCTCTCCCTTCCTCCTCCTCCTCCTCCTTACTAGGGATTGAACCCAGAGGCATTCTACCTCTGAGCTACACCCCCAGCTCTTTTTCTAATTTTTTATTTTGAAACAGGGCTTCACTAAGTTGCTGAGGTCCTCACTAAGTTGCCACTGGAGTCTGGCCTCCACCCTGTGATCCTCCTGTCTCAGTCTCCCAAGTACTGGGCTGGAATCCCCACCCTGCAAGCTCTGACGCTCTCTAGTTCCTTTCTGTCTTCACTCACCACCTTCTAACATACAACCCATTTAAATGATGTAACTACTTTCCGTCATGAGGGCAGTTACAGTCTGTCTGGTTGATTCACTGCTCTGTCTCCACAGCCACGCCTGCCGTCTGGCCTATCATAAGGAACTTGGAATTGTTGACCAAATGGGTGGGTGGGCAGGAGGCATGCATCACAGTGGTAGGAAATCACAGGTGTCAAGAACTGAGGTGGAATCGCGTTGGCCTTCCACATCTGCAGGTTCTGCCACATCCACAGGTTCAATGAGCCACAGATGGAAAATACTCAGAAAAAAAAAATCTGGAAAGTTCCCAAAAGCACAACGTGAATCCTCTGCGTGGCAGGCACCGTTCTGGTGATGTGTGGGGAGCCGTGCGGGGGCCTCCTGGCACTGGTGGACCCTTGGGGGCTTGAGCATTCTTGGAGCAGCGTTGGCCTGGAGTCCTGCAGCTGCCAGTGGTGACACCTGTACTGAACATGTACTGTCTTTTCTTATTATTTCCTAAACAGTGCAGTGTAAGCGCTACTGGCACAGCATTTACCGTGTCTTGGGTATCATAAGTCGTCTAGAGGTGATTTAAAGTACGAAGGAGGATGTGTTATATGCACAAAAACGACTGTTATTTAACATGAGGGACTTGAGCATCCAAATATTTTAGTATCTGCAGGGAATTCTGGATTGAGTACTACAAAGATACCGAGAGTTGACTCGATAGTATATATTACTGTTAGGGAGAATGGGTTAAAATTCTATGTGCTTGTGTGAACAATTACTAACATACGTCTGTCTGTCTGTCTGTCTGTCTATCTATCAAATCTATCTATCTATCTATCTATCTATCTATCTATCTATCTATCTATCTATCTATCCTGTGGTGCTGGGAATTGAACCCAGGAGCATTCTACATTCTACCCCCAAGTTCCATCGCCAACCCTAACTTATTTTTTTATTTGGAAACAGGGTCTCACTAAGTTGCTAAGGAGGTTGCAGAGTTGTTGATGCTGGTCTTGAACCTGCAATCCTCCTGTCTCAGCCTCTCAAGTACTGAGATTACAGGTGTGTGCCACCCTGCCCAGCTACTAACATTTATTATAAGAAAAAATGAAGGTGCATAACAGAGTCTCGGGCCTGCCCCTTTTATTTCCTTTAAAATACTTTCTTTATAAATATGTGTAGATATGCAATCATCAGCGCTTTCTGGAAGGAATCAAAGACACATTGGAAGTTTTGGAGAGAAGGGCTGGGACACAGGTGGGAAGGAGGCCTTACTCTTCTGATTCACCTTTTTCTGCACTCTTAGAATTTTCTAACCATTTCCCTCATATTTGTTTCTTTTTTTTTTTTTTTTTTTTTTTTGCGGTACTGCGGATTGAACGCAGGGGCATTCTACCTCCGAGCTATACTTCCAGCCCTATTTTGTATTCTTTATTTTGAAACCGGGTCTCACTAAGTTTCAGAGTGCCTTACTAGGTAGCTGAGGCTGGTCTCGAACCCGGATCCTCCAGTCTCAGCCTCCCGAATGCTGGGATTACAAGCGTGCGCCACCAAGCCCGGCTTCCCTCATATTTCTGTTTTAAAATATTAACAGAGAATTTTAATGGAAAGATTATAGGCTATGTAAACGCTTTTCTTTGTACTTCTTACTACCAAAATAATGAATATTGTAAAGATAGAAAATAAAGATTCTTTCATTTAACAGAATTCAAGAAAAACATTGCTAGTTTTGGGAAACTTCCTTGAAGCATAAGAAGTCTTCATGTACCAAACGAAGACTGGGTAGCATTCAGTATTTTCTTTTCTTTTTTTTTTTTAATTTTTTTTATTGTAGTAATTCGTGCAATATAGCATACATCTTTGTTAAGTTCGGGTTGTTAACAACATATTTGCACACAGTTCTCATTTAACCCTTTCCCCAATTCCCACCCCAATCCCCTCCCCTTCCCTCCCCCTCAGGTTCACTTCGGTGAGTGACCTTGATATGATTGTGTAATTACATCACGTGCTTGAGGGCGTCCCTCTGCCCCCTGCGTCCACTACAATTAAATCAACTTCATTGCTTATCG
>PVLC010024845.1:0-24274 GCA_004027655.1 Graphiurus murinus
GGAGATTAAAACCAGGGGCTTCCACCTCTGAGCTACACTCCCAGCCATATTTTATTTTTAAACAAACTCTCACTAAGTTGCTTAGGGCCTTGCTAAGTTGCTGAAACTGGCTTGTGATCCTCCTGTCTCAGCCTCCCAAGTACTTGGATTGCAGGCATGTGCTATCACATCTGGTTCAACATACTCTCTTTAAGGGCAGGAACTCTGTTTAAATGAAATGAATGACTGAATGACTCTAGCCCTAAGAATAAACACAAAAAAGTGATAGTTGGTGGTGACGTGGGAATGAATGGAGAGTCAATAAGAGTCTAAGTACTCACTGTTCACAGTCTGAGTTGGTCTGTCATGCCTGCAAGAATTAATTACATTCTTCTCCCAATCATCTTACAAAGAGCATGCCACAGTGACTGAATTATTAATCATTCAAGGAAAAAAATGAGATAAGAAGCCTTTGTGGACAGGACTTGGCATAAAGTACCATGGATTACAGGTACCTTTGTACTTGGTGATCTGTTCGGCACTTGGCTCAACAACTTCATTATTAATATGAATTCCTGGGTATTGAGACTGCACTTTGGAGAGAATTTGAAGATCAATTTCACCTAGAAGATAAATTTTTGGAGCAGATTACACCATTCCAGAAAAGAAGTGATTAAAAACAATTTGAGCAGATTTATTATCTGCTTTACTTTTACAAAACCAGCATAAAGAATAATGCTAAACTATTGTTCTGTCACAATGTCTGTGAAGCAGAAAAGCCAGCTTTGTAGTAGTAATAATAATATGAATTGAGGAGGAGTATGAAGGCCATTCTTTCACTTATTCATTCATACATACAGTCCTTACTTAGTATCTCTCACTATATTCATTTAAATCAAAGATACCATTGATTATAAGAGATGATTAATCCCCAATTTTGATTTCCTAAGCCAGAAAAAAACACTGTCAAATGTAATGTTAATATTTTATCAACTGAAAGATATTTTATCAATGCACCTTAGAAAGTATAAACTCATCCAAGTCAGAAGAATAAAAATGGCGGATTTTTTTAAAGATACAACATATGTTAGGTATAAACATAGGAAGCAAAAATATGCCAGACATCTGCTTCCAAAGCACCATTGCCTAGTAGAAAGGGCAGTTCTGGAAACACCCATGAGTGTGTTGGAAAGAGATGGGATGAGAAGAGGAGATATTGGGTGAAAGAACGAGAGAGGAGGCCTGAAGGAGGCAGAGTGTCATGGAAGAGATCGCTCTTTAGCTCTGCCTCTCTCCAATTGATGGGGGTTGGCACAAAGACTTGTAGGGAAGTTAAGAACTCCAGCAGACAGAATGCAGAGGCACAGTCAGGAAGTGGAAGATTATTTATGGAATGAATAGCAGTTAGGAGTCCTAAGAATATTGGGCAAGGCTGGACCTCCAAGCGAGAGGAAATTTGAGAGGTAAATGGAAAGGAGATTATGGGCAGAATGCATATTTTTTCCATGCGTTCGTCTGTCAACTATTAATTGCTTAGCAAGTGCCAGCCACTGCTCTGGGCTCTTGCAGATGCTGATAAAAACAGATTCCAGTCCTGATGTGATGGCATAGGAGCTGGTGGTAAGTCAGATGAATTTGAGTTCCAAACCTTCTTTCATGCCTTTTCCATGTGCTAGGTATATACGATCTCCATCCATTTGTTTTCATTCTCTCTTATGGTTAGATATAGAATGCTCCCTGAAGAGCTTATGCATTAATGTTCAGAGTTGATATAATTTAGTCATATGGGTTGCAATCTCATCAGTAGATAAATCCATTGTAATGGATCTACTGGGTGGTAACAAGGCAGGTGGGGTGTGGCTGGGAGAGGTGGGTACCTGGAGGTGTGGCCTTAGGGACTCTGCATTTGTCTTTGAATCCCTTTGCTTTTTTCCCTTTCTTGCTTCCAGCCTCTGTGATTTGAGAGCAGAACCCTTGCTCTCTCCCTCTCTCTGCCTCCTGCTGCCGCATTCTGAGCTCTAAAGACCCGACAGGCCTCACATGTACTGAACCCTGAAATTTCCAAAAACTGTGAGCAAATAAATCTTCCTTCTTCTAGGGTGGGTGGTCAGGTATTTTGCATTACAGCATAGAGAATGCTGTCTGAGACACTCTCCAAGCTTCATTTTCTCATCAGAAAAATAAAAAGAATAATAACACCTAATTTATTAATTGTGAGGGTTGAATGAGGTGCTGAATATAGAGTACAGTGCAAAATAGAGCTGTCATCAAATTAGTGTTAGTTATTAATTATTTTTACTGTTGTCATTGAGTCCCTGTCTTGAAAAAAAATTCATTCTCTCACTGTTTCTGATGCTTCCAAATTAAGTTTTGCACTTTTATTCAGTTAGGTTATGATGCTGACCTTCATTAAAATGGAAATACCTCTTGGCAAGATTAGCATATGAAAATTATGTTAGACTTTAATGTTTTGGCATAAATGACATTAACAGAACCTTTCCAAGGTCAGATATGGCAGGCAGCAAAAGCATAGGGCATAAGACTGAGAGATCTAGAAAGAAGGATGAGAAAGATGAAGTAGGAACAGAAGATGCTGGGCTAGGAAAAGAGGACAGTCAAGGGCATAATGAGAGTCCCAAGTAATGGGACTTGGACTCTGGAGATTTTATATATGGAGGGGTGGGGGGTGGGAAGGAAGCATAAATAGGTGATAAAAAAAGCTTATTTTTCTCCAAAGCTGGACCTACTACATGAAATCTTTTATTCCTTCCCTAACAACTATAGCTGCCATTTATTGGCCACTTAGTATGTGGCAAACACTATACAGGCACATTGCCTGGAACCTCTTACAAGCTCCTGATGGCAAGTTCTATGACAGTATCACAACCAGATAAGGTGGTTTGAGTATTTTGACATTCAGGGGATATTGATATTCCTAAACTTTAAGACTGGTCTGTTTAACTCTACAGTGTTTGTTTTTCTAACCACATCATATTAATAAATATGAAGATATCAAGTACTAAAAAAAAAGAAATATTTTATTTCTCTCTATAGTAACTATTTTGAAGAAATATGTATAGGGAAAAGGCCAATTAAAAAAAAAAAAAAAAGGTGTGGGTTAATGAGAAGTAGATCCCGGCTTGCCCTGAAGGACAAGAAAGTAAATGAAAGTTCTATTCCTATCAGCTCAGCCACTATCTTAAAAAAGACAGAGAGAGAGAAAGAACTTCAATTACAAAGATCTCAAATTCAACACTTTGAAAGAAACAAATGAATGCAATCATTTTCCCCTCTGGGGCTTAATGTGCTTCTCTTTTTCCTAAGAAGGCTGGCCTCCAATGACCTACTTCCTCCAAGTAAGCCTCACCCCTGAAGTTTCTACCACCTCTCAACAGCGCCATCTGTTGGGGACCAGGCCTTCAACACATGAGCTTTTGTGGGACTTTTAAGATCCAAACCGCCTGGCATGGTGGCGCAGGCTTGTAATCCCAGCATTTGGGAGGCTGAGACTGGAGGATCCAGGTTGCCAGCCTCAGCTACCTAGTGAGGCACTCTGCAACTTAGTGAGACCCTGTTTCAAAATAAAGAATAAAAAATAGGGCTGGGGGTATAGCTCGGAGGTAGAATGCCCCTGAGTTCAATCCCCAGCACCAAAAAAAAAAAGATCCAAACCATAACAACCACCCCACTTGTGATGTCAGAAATAGATTCTATATGGTTTCTTCTGAGGAAACAGTTTCATTTCCTCCTCTTGTTATTCAGTCATTTCTGCTTGAGATACACCACACCTGGACTCACACTCCAAAGATTGCTCCCTAAACTCATGGTTTCATACTTCAATTGCAGTTCTGGTATGGTGTCCTCTATCAGGTGTCCTCAACCAGGAGGAGGGATGTCTGCCTCCAAATATGCTAGAGCTGTGCTAGATATGATCTGCCATTTGAACAGATCTGAAATGTCTGGATCTCAGGAAAAGATCTCCTTACATTCCAGAGGGGAAAATAATTGCATTTTAGCTGCTTCTTTCCAAATGTTGAATTTGAGATCTACATAATTCAAGTTTTTTTTTTTTTCCTTTTGATTTAAGATAGTGGCTAGGCTGATAGGGGAATAGAATAGAATAGAACTTTCATTTTCTCTCCTTTGGAGCAATCTCTCTCTCTCTCTCTCTCTCTCTCTCTCTCTCTCTCTCTCTCTCTCTCTCTCTCTCTCTTTCTCTCCACTCAATCCCCAACTGGCTGCCATGAAGAGTGAGCTGTTTTCCTCTGCCACATGCTTCTGCCATTGACTCTCTGTCTCTCCACAGGCCTAAAAGCAACAGGGCCAGGCAACTATGGACAGAAACCTCTGAATCCATGAGCCAAAACAAACATTTCTTCTTAAGTCATTTGTCTCAGGTATTTTTGTCACAGGAATGGAAAACTGAATATCTTGTCCAGAAAACAGAGAGTCAAGAGATAGTTTAGAACATCCATTGTATTATAGTTTAGTCTTACCAGTTAGCATGTACTCATAAATATTTGCTTGAAACTTTCATGTATGCTATTTATTATCCATTCACCTACCCAAGCTTTATTCTTCCTTTTTATCCTCCTTCCCTGACCTTTGGTAGACTTTCTACAAAACAATTCTTCATTTCTTTTTTTCTGTCTTTATTAGCAATGCCCTGTTCAGGTCCAAATCATTTCACTCTAAGAATACTGCATTAATATTCTAATAGGTCAGCCTACCTGTCTCTATTCTTGTCTCCCAAAAAGCCATCACCATGGAATCATTTCAAACTCTACACTAATTGAGCCCATCATTTCCCTGCTTAAAATCTCCTAATGACTTTTATTAGTTGGATTAGAGTCAAACTCCTTATCTAAACATAATTTACCCTGTTTCCTTAGTCTCATCCCTCACAATTTCATGTTTTGAAACTTTCAGCTACAGGAACCCCAAATCACTTGCATCCTCCCCTCTCCCCTTGTGCCTCATGCTTTTCCGTGTTTTTTTTCCTTTTACCCATGTTTTTTCCTTTTCTGCATACTCTTACTCATTTTTAATGTCACCTGAATAACTCTTGTGCATCTTAAACTCTGCCACACATGACTAATTATCCTGGTGGCCTTTCCTGCAGGGACTGGAAACAGCCCCAGGACCCTCTGAACAGTAACTACCCATCAACTGACTGGAGTTTGCAACACAGATAAAACCTACTCATCTTCCCTAAGCTTAGTATTGCTTTTCTTTGCTTATTTGATTCAAAGGCTTGATTTCAATAAGTTTGTTTAAAAAAAAAAAAAAGAAGAATCAAGAACTCCAAAATACTAGAAGGAACAAGTGATGTGGTTTGATCATCAGCCACTGAAAAGCATAGGAGTGGTTACCAGACCCTAGAGTACCATGATCCGGAAGTAAAAGAAATCCAAAAAGAGAAAAAGGAGATCATTTGTTCTCTCTCAACTGAATCCCTCTGAGCAGGAGCCACACTATTATGAACATGTTACAGTGTCAGGCAGTGAACACCCTTTAAGTGTTTTGAGAGAGCACAGAAGCCAAATCAATGTGCCACAAGAATAGCAGAAAATAAACTAGATGTGAGTCCAACAAGCCTGGCATGGTGACACATGCCTGTAATCCCAGGACTTGGGAGGCTAAGACAAGAGGATTGCAGGTTCAAGATCAGCCTCAGCAACTTGGTGAGACTTTCAGCAACCTAGTGAGATCTTGTTTCAGATCAAAATAAAAAGTAACAAATGCTGGTGAGGGTGTGGAGAAGTGGGAACACTAATACATTGTTGATGAGATTGCAAATTAGTGGAAAACAGTATGGAGGATCCTCAGATGAATAGGAATGAATCTACCATATGATCCAGCAATACCACTTCTGAGTATCTACCCAAAAGAATGAAAACCAAACTATCAGACTGATGCATGTGTATCTATGTTTATAGCTGCTCAATTCACAATTGCCAAACTATGGAACCAGCCAAGATGTCCATCAATAGATGAATAGATTACAAAACTATGGGATATGTATACAATGGAATTTTACTCAGCCATAAAGAATAACAAAATCATGTTATTTGCAGGGAAATAGATGGAACTGGAAAAAAAGTGAGATTAGTCAGTCACAAAAAGTAAAAAAAAAAAAAAATGCTCTCCCTAATATGTGGAAGCTAGGGAGAACATGAGGCATAAGAGAGACTCCAGATGCAGGAAAAAGCTTAGGTAAGCAAAGAAGTTGACTTAACTGAAGGTGACAGGGGGTGAGGGGGAAACACCCTAATGCACATGATTTACCTTCACAAACATCAAAGTCAATCACTAATCTGAACCTGAGAAGAAGGGAGGGCGAGGGAGTGAGGCAGGAATTAGGGAAGGGTTAAATGAGAAATGTAAACTTGTATGCCTTTATTAGCTTGTACCTAACAAAGATGTATGATTACAATGCACCAAGTAAAAAATTAAATTAAAAAATAAATGAATAACCTGAAAAAAATAAAATAAAATAGGGCTGTGGGTATAGCTTGGAGGTAGAAGTAGAGTGCTCTGGGGTTCAATTGCTAGTATCAAAGAGAAAGGGAGAAAGAAGGAAGGAAGGAAGGAAGGAAGGAAGGAAGGAAGGAAGGAAGGAAGGAAGGAAGGAAGGAAGGATGGGAATCATGTATGATGAAATGGAGGAAATAGAGAGGGAGGTGCTGGGGGAGGCTCACTAAGTGCTGTGTGCTTATATGTCCTTATCACTCTGAGCTACATTATGATGTGAGACTACAATGCACCAGTAAAAGTATATGTAAAAAAAAAGAGTCTATTCTAGGGGTGGCACAAAAATACTTGCTCAGTTTACAGTCTCCTTTCACATTTGAGCTGCCGTTCGACATTATTTGATCATAAGTATGACAAATGTACACTACTTATTTTTGACATCCTTATCTTAGGGTACGTAAATACAACAGCTATTTGGGTTAACTAAAGCCATATGAAGAAATGACATTAAAATTTTGCCCTTAGAAACAAAGATCTGCAAAATTTGCTATGTCAAATGGAGAAACAATAATGATGGAATAGCTAGCTCTTGCTACGTTTTCATCCTTTTCCTTTCTTTTCTTTTTTTCATTTATTTATTTATTTATTTTTCATTTCATCTATTCTTTTCTCCCACTTTTGTGAATAGAAAGCAAATTAATGAGTTTGTAGTCTAGGCATGTTATGATGATATTCCAACTGATTTTCTCCGTGATCAATGTGTGGAATTTGAGCAGTTAGGCAAATCCAAATATGTGTCAGCATAAATCAATGGGTTATAGAGCATTTTGTTTCAATATACAATGCTTAGAAAGGTCTGCTCTGAATTACAATCAGTGGTTGTCTCAGGATCGTGGAACTTTTAGGTCATTTTTAATTCTCTTTTTTTTTTTCTTATTTGCAATTTGAATCTTTTTACAAAAGTTTAGTAAAATTATTTATTTTTAAAGTTTTTATTTTCTAACTGAAAAGACCTTCTGAGTGGTCAGTTTTAAGTTAATTCTGCTCCCACAGAGTGCCCAGATATTTGATTGAACAATATTCTGTATGCATCTGTGAAGGTGTTTCTGGTGAGATTAACATTTCAGTCAGTACATTAAGTGAAGCAGGTTGCCTGCCTAATGAGGGTGGTCTTCGTCTAATCAATAGAAAATCACAATAGAACACCAGAACTGGGACACTGATCCTTTCTGGTGTTCAGACTCAGAGGATCTTCTTGGGTCTCAAGACCATTAGCTTTTAGACTGGAAATTACACCACCAGTCCTCTGGATCTCTAGCCTGCAGACTACAGATCTTGGGGTTCCCAACTTCCATAATCATGTGAACAAATTTCTGATTTTAAGCATGTATCAAATATATAATGCTCATATAATATGTTACATATTACTATATATATGTATATATATATATATATATTCTATTGATTCTGTTTCTCTGTAGAACTCTATAATACCTTGTCTTCATCCCACCAAACAAACAAAAAACTCCACAATAAAGGAGGTACAGGTCTGAATTGATTATGGTTATTTTATATGCAAATGACTATCCTAAGGCAAGTATAACCAAATGTGGAGCAACTCACATTAGCAACAATGTGGCATTTAGCTTAATGTCATTATTTAACCTCTACAATAATGAAGTACCATCTATACTATGAAGTTTGTAATTAAACATCCTTAAATAAGAGATCCTTTAGAGTATATTAATTGGCCTTTCACATATTAGATCATATTTGATTTACAAAACCATAAAAATTTGATTTTGTAAAGCAGGGTCACATTATCATAAATGTTAGTATATGGAAGAAGTAACTCTCCATTAGATCACACATTTTCTTCATCTGGTGGCTCAAAGGACTGGTCTTCTCAGTTGGAGTCTTTTTGTTCTGGGGGAGTGTACTAGTAAAGGAGACTATAAAATAGAACTTTGATTGCCTAAGCATATGGGTAAGCAGGTAGATAGGTTTTGTTTGTTTGTTTGTTTTGCTTTGTCTTTTGCCAGTACTGGGGATTGAACTCAGGGGCATTCTACCTCTGAGCTACACACCCAGCCCTGTTTTTAATTCTTTATTTTGAAAAGAGTCTCACTAAGTTGTCGAGGGCCTCACTAAATAGCTGAAGCTGGCCATGAACCTGATATCCTCCAGTCTCAGCCTCCCAAATACTGGGATTACCATGCCAGGCTTAGGTAGATAGGTTTTTAGATGGATGCATAAGTGTATGAACAAACAGAAAGAGACTGATAAAATAGCTACTTGTAATGAAGGAGAAAGAATATAGAAGTAAATATAGTAAAAAGGGAAGTCACAGATTAGAAAAACAGGTTTTATAAGTGCTCTGCTATGATAGAAAAATAAAAAATAAAAAGGCATATTTGAAAGGTAGGATATGATGATAGGCTGGAAGGAAATCCTCAGCAAAAGCCCTGTCAATCCCCCTTCTTGGCTGACACCTTTTATAAAATATTATTCTTAGGACATGTTTTTAAGCTGAATATACACAGCCATTTGTATTATCCATGGACACAGTGTCTGCTGTAGGAGATCCCAAGGCAATCCAGGGACGCAGTTAGGGTGGCATTGTGCTCAGATATAAAATATCCCCTGAAGATCTCAGGATATGGTTAAGTCATGAGTGCTGTAATCTCATCAGTAGATAAATCCATTACAATGGATTTACCTGGGGAGTAGACTAGGCCAGTGGGGTGTGGCTGGAGAAGGTGGGACCCTGGGGGTGTGGCCTTAAGGAATATGCCTATGTCTTTGGATCCCCTTGCTTGCTCTCCCTCGCTTCTGGCCTCCATGATGTGAGGAGCAGGGCCCATGGACTCTCCCTCTCTCTGCTTCCCACCACCATACCATGAGCCCCAAAGACCCTGGCCTCACATAAACTGAACCCAGAATTTCTGAAAACTGCGAGCAAATAATTTTTTTTTTTCTGTAAGTTGTGTGGCCAGTCATTGAGAGTGTTGAAAAGTGGTTTTGTAAATTCTTACTTCATAGCTTTTTGGTTCCCATGGAGCTGCCTTTAGTACATACCCATTTTGTGTGTAGGCATTTTAGGCAGACAAGGAGAGAATGAGCCACACATGTTGTCTCTTCTATCTTAAACTACTATTTGCTCTTGTAAAAATTATAACCCTTGTTTCCTACGATTCAGAGACAAATCATAGAACTTCATGACCTGCTTGTTAGAATACAAACTCTATTGTTAATCTCATGATTATAATTAACTCATTACAATGGCCCTAGCCAAATGGCACAATCCTTTTCACATTTCCTTACAGGGCTACCAGACTTCCACATAACTTTTAAATGTTATTATCTGTTTTACTAGTGCATTCCAATTGTGCATTATAATATGATTCAAAGTGATACTAACATACATGCACTCTGCACTTAGTGTAGCTCCTTTTGCATCCCATCCAGCTACCCCCTCCTCACACTCCCTACATGTTAGTGAGGTTGGTAGTGATACCTTCATTTATGGACATAGCATTATTTGAACTATTTCCTTCATCAGTTCTCCTTTTCCCCTTCCTATCTCCCTCCCCCAATCCCCTTTCACTATTATATTGGTCTTTCTCATTGTTTATCGAAAGCTCCTTGTGTTTCCTATTTTCACTCTAGTTTCCACATATGAGAAAAAACACATGACCCTTGACTTTCTAAGACTGGCTGATACTCTGGTTTTTCTTCAGATCATGTAAATCTTTCACCTTTTACTTCTATGTAAATTTAAAACTGTTACCATATGGCGTAAGAGAGTGAGTGTGAGTTATATTTCCCCATTTAATAGTGAAGAAACAAGGACAAGAGAAGTTTAAATATCCTTTTAAAGTTTGTTTTTGTAGATTTCTTTAATTTTCCTATGTCAAACTTAACAATAATCTTCAACTATAAAATCAGGGCAAGTAGTTAATATAGTTAATTTGCTCAAAAATGTGTCACAAAAGTTATTTATCATTTGGATTTTGAGATAACAAAAGAAAGTACCAATAACTATTTAATGAAAGCCAGAGACTAGTTTGGAAGTTTCGTATGCTATGATACCTTTCTTACAATGATGCATCTGTTGAGGATCTATTATATGCCAGGAAATGCCCAAAGTGTTGAGTTTATAGAGAAAATTTTTAAATGAATAGGCATATTGACAACTTCACAAACTCACTAATAATCAGATTAAAATGGCAATGCAATATCACTTTTTACATGTTAGACTTACCAAAAAAATCAGAAAGCTGACGAGTACTAAATACTTTCAGGAACATTCAGATAGAAGAAATTGTATTGAGGTTGGTAAGAACATAAACTGTTATTGGCATTATGGAGATTAATTTGGTAATATTTATTCAAATTAAATATATGCATAATCCATGATCCACAAGTCCTGAATTTGGAATATAATACAAATATATAACCCAGAAAAATTCTTTCACATAAGAATGAGGCACCAGGATGTATGGTACCAGGTGTAGGAAGTACCAGGATGTTTACTACAGAATCATTTGTGATAGAATGAGGATGAAGAAAAACCAAAAGAAACCGGAAAGAATAATTAGGTGGATGCACAGCACTCAATATTCTGTAACAGCCAGAATCCAGAGATCAGATACACATCTAGCAATACAGATGAATCTTCAAAGTATAGTGTTCAAAAGGAAAAAGAACATGAAAATATTTAATGTTTTGAAAAAAAACAGAGCATGCCACCACAAACAGCCTCTTTGACATGAAAATTGTTTTTTGAGCTAAAGACAATTAAGAAGCTGCAAAAGGAAGAAAAACTCGACCCATCCTCCTGCTTTTCTGCCTAAAAGTAGGATACAAATTACCCTTCATTGATCCTATCTACAGTTCTAGATTCTTCTCAGCCCAGAGACACATCCAGAGGAATCTGCAAAGGAACCTTATTCTTCTTACCTTCTGCCCATATGCACTTTCCCATAGTGCCCTGCCCTTGAAAGCCTAGAACTCCTTTCTTTTGTCCTATCATTTCCCCACAGACTCATTGTTCTTTATTGAAGGTGCTCTGTAAGCCAGAGCTCTAAGCTGCTGCTTTGAGTTACTTCTCATGAAGCTTTCTTGAAGACAAGCACTGTATACTTTATTAAACAGGTTTGTTTTCTGTTGTTAATCTGTCTTTCTTTACAGCAGTCCATTCTGGCTAGGAAACTCATAAAGATTGACGGATTTTTTTTCCAGCTCCTACAATGCACAATATAAATCATAAAAAATCCACAATAGAGAGAAGAATTTTTAAAAATATAACACTTGCCAAGTGTGGTGGTGCATGCCTATAATCCCAGTATTTGGGAGGCTGAGACAGGAGGATCGCAGGTTAAAGGACAGCCTCAGCAAGGTAGCAAGACTCTCAGCAACCCAGGGATACCTGATTTCAAAACAAAAAATAAAAAGGGCTGGGGGAGTAGGTTGGAAGTAGAATGCCCCTGGATTCAATCCCCAGTACCACAAAAAAATAAAATAAATATGGTAATGGAAGATGTATAGCAACATTACAGGCAATAGTTACTACAATACCATAACAATGAAAGTACAAAGGCCAAGTCATTGGCTATAGTGAGGAAGGGGGAAAGAGCCCAGGAGCAGGGCAGGGAACACTTCCTGAAAAGGCAACCCTTGGGCTGCCCTGTGTGTCCTGTTGTTAGCTCTCCTCCAGGTTTCACATCACTTACTTTAAACTCTAGAACTTTCTCTAACATCATTATGCGTGATCATCAGGTTCTACATGATATTTATGGTTGAGGTTTCATGATACACGGGAAAAGCAGTGGCCTTCAGGGAAAATTAGACCTGGGCTTGGGTCTACTGCCTGATGATAAGTATCTTAGCCCCTCTGAGCTTCTAAATATCTGCACATTTGCTTCCTGGGTTGTAAGCGAAGGCCCTCAGAGTTGCCAGGAGAATAAAATGTGCTTGCACATGTGAAGCACCTACCGGGATGCCTAGGAAAGAAAAGGTCTGCAAGATCCTCTATGACTCCCCCTCTAAAATATACAGGACAAAAGCAGCTTATGTTATTACAGCATATAAATGGGGAGAAAAACATCTTTTATTAAAAATATTGATTGGTGAATTTTTGAAAGTTATGTGACCATTCCTTATATCAAAACCTAATAAATTTTAGTTTAATCAAAACTTATTTTCTAATCGGCTGGATTGTGGATTTTTTTAGTATTCTTTTTATTCCTATGTTATTTTATATCAAAGACAACACAACAGTTTTTTATTTGGGAAATTGAACAAAAACTAAGTTTTCAAAAATCTCCTTTCTTCCAAATCTCTCTCCTTAGGGTATATCACCCTAACCATCAAATCTGACACAACTCTAGAAAGAATGCTTATGTCTACTTTCTGGGCTCCTTTCAATGTTTTAGTTAAAGTCAGGTATTTTTATAGTTGTTATTTATTTATTTATTTATTTATTTATTTATTTATTTATTTATTTATTTATTTAGGTACTGGGGATTGAAGGGATTGAACCCAGGGACATACCTCCAAGCTACATTGCTACACTCCCAGCCCTTTTTAATTCTTTTTTTTTTGAAACTCAGTCTTGTCATGTTGCTGAGGATCTCACTAATTTGCCAAGGCTGACCTCAAACCTGTTTTCCTACAGGCTCAGCCTCCCAAATACTGGGATTACAGGTGTGCGCCACCATGCTCAGTTTGTAGATGTGACATCTTGCTTTCATACAAACTATGTTTTAACTAAATGTATCATGTCTATATTTGATAAGGGACACTTAACTGAGATTTCTGACAATGGATCTTATAAGACTAGGAAAAGAGGGGAACTGGTTTCTCATTTTCCTGACAATTTTTCTCTCTATTACCTGAATTGCAAGAATATATTTGTTGTTATTGTTGTTTTGTGGTACTGGGGGTTGAGCCCAGAGGCATTTAGTCTCTGAGTTATATCTCAACCTTTTTTTATTTTTATTTTTTAAATAGGGTCTCATTAATTTGCTGAGGGCCTTGCTAAATTGTTGAGGCTGGCCTTGAACCTGTAATCCTCATGTCTCAGACTCCCAAGTACTAAGATTATAGGCATGAGCCACCAGAACCTGTACAAAGATATATTTAATATGACAGCAGACGAATGTTGTATTTTTGTTTCAAATACAAGGTCATTTAATTAAAAATGAGTAAAATATGTAAAAGGATTAAAAATATAAAAATATAGAGAGAAAACTGGGCTCAAATTCAGTATGAACCAGAATCTCCTATGTATATTTGTTAATCTCTGTTTTTTAAGTTGTATGTCTATGAATTAGTAATAATCTGGTCTATGTCACTCTAAGTGTTAGACACAATATAAGGAGACAATTTGCCACAGTTCATGATGTACAGTAAATACTCAATATTTTGGTGCTAGTCTATATTAACTCAACAACTACCTTTGCGCATCTACTTAAACTGCCAAGTTTTGATGACTGGAGCAATGAATAAAACAAACAAAAACATCCAGTCTTCATGGATGGCAACAAGTACCATGGTGAAATCCAAAGCAGGAAAAAATGTGGGGAAGCGGTGTGAGAGTTTTGCAATTTACAATTGAGTGGTCAAGTAAGCTTCTCAGAAAAGGTGACATTTAAAGGAAGCCCGAAGGAGAATAGGAATGAGGGGGATGATGATTTGCCTTTCTAAATGGGCAGCTCTATAATAAAACGACAAGTCAGAAGAGCATTCATCATGCATTCTTGACGTCTGGCTTGTGCTGCTGACTGATCCTACAGAAAATGAAACACGAATCCCCGCTTGAGAACCCCGGGGCTCCCCCAAATGAGAAAATCTGTAGGTCAAGAAAAGGGAGGATTAAAGACTGGCAATATCTCCTGCCATTTCATTTCAGTCTATTTTTGCTTCATTTCTCCTATCAAAATATATGTGAATTCTTTAGATTATCAGCAGGAAAAAAATTTATTCTGTTATAGGTTGCAGTAAGATTATTATCAGCCTTGTTCCTTCTACTAAAATATTGGGCAAAAAAAAATTGTTTCTAGGAAGAAAGATTGCCCAGATAACCCTGTGCTTGGTGATGAAATATAATTTCAGCTCTGGCTTTGCAACCAGAGCAACAACAATCTGATTGTGAGTGGCAGTGTGAAAGATAGAAGATTCTTGACAAGAGCCTCTTTTTGCTGGCCTTCTCTATCTCTGTTTTTATTTTTTCTGGGTGTATTGAAGCAGTCTGTCAGTATGGAAGGATAAGAGAAGAATATTAAAATCGCTGTAGGGTCTCAGGAAAGGATTATAAATACAAATTCTGAGTCAAAGGGCATCACCATTTACTTTCCTGTGTCTTTCCTCCCTTGGCTCAGGAAATTTATTGTCTGAAGACTTCGCAACTGCTGGATGCCTACGGAAAGCCATGTAGCCAAAATGTCCTATGAAATATAAACTTAGAGAAAATGTTCCAACGCCTGCCAATCACTGAAGAATAAAGATATCTGATAGATAACGCAGTAAGACTGAATTGTGCCTTAATTTTCTACTTATAAATTTTAAACATATAGATACTTGAATTCTACTTCAGCACATACATAGAAAAAGGGGTGAATTCTATATATACAATATTGTAATGTTTAAAAGTTATATTTGTTACACTTTATGAGGTATTTCCTTCTATCTTCTTTCTACCCAAAGACAGGATTTATAAAATGAAATACACTGGCAAACATAATCCCAGATAATCACGTGGGTTTCATTTCATCAACACCAGTGCCCTCTCTCCTTCTCTCTCAAATAGCCTTCACCAGCTCTCTGCTGAGCTGCACTCCACTAGCCTGTCCTCATGAATGGCAGTTAAAACACAAAACTTGGTACAGAACCATATCAGTCATGTACACTCTAGCATAAGGAGAGCCTGCCATCCTTAGAGTAAGATGCATGTAAAATCACCTCCAGGCAAAGAGGACAAGCACCAGACTTCCATCATCTTCACCCTTATCATGATTTATTAGCTTGGGTAAAATGCACCTCTACCTCTAGCCAGGCACAGAAGCAACTTGGGCTGTGAAGAAAAGCTCTGCAAATCTACAATGTAGCTTGGATTGCTCCCAAAGTGTTTGTACAGTTACAGTATTGTTCCAGGTAAATCAAAGCCTGACAAAGGAAAAGTCATGAAACCGTGTGTCAGGGCCTTGCTTGGGGCTTGTGCCACTTAAGTGAATGAAATGAAAGAGAAGCCAGGAAGTTCAGCCATGACCATCATGTCTCATGTATACAATCATAGTTTTCATTAGGTTTATTTTCCCATCCCTGGCTATAAAAACTATAGAAAACTTGAGATACAGAGAGTAGAAAGTAGAAAGCATCCACTGTCAAAGAAAGCAAAAGTTTTTATGATTTCTTCCTAAGCTTTTTTGTTTCCTTGGAGCAAATAATTTTCTTTAGCTTACCCAGGCGAGATCATCATGTACTTAAATGATTCTGCTTTTCCCACTTGAAAGTTAAACCATGAATGTATCTGAATGAATTACCTGTAGCACCTACAGTATATTCTCTTAAACGGATAATTGGAATAATACATTGAATTATTAACCACACACACACACATATATATACATATATATATATGAATACAAGTACATATATAAAATTCATTTATATACGTATATACTTTCATATGGAAATATGTTAAGTATTTCTATGTATTTATTTATTTATTTATTTATTTATTTATTTATTTATTTATTTATTTATTTATTCGGTACTGGGGATTGAACTCAGGGGCATTCTACCTCCGAGCTATACCCCCAGCCCTATTTTTTTTTTATTCTTCATTTTGAAACCAAGTCTCGCTAAGTTGCGGAGTGCCTCACTAGGTAGCTGAGGCTGGCTGCGAACCCGGATCCTCCGGTCTCAGCCTCCCAAATGCTGGGATTACAAGTGTGCGCCGTCACACCCAGCTTAAGTATTTCTATTTATATATAGAGAAATAAATTTTATATAGTTTGTTCTATATATATAACCTAAGCATGCAATCATGGGCATGATATTTCAGTCAACATAGACTACACAGAGTAAGATTACATTGCTCACAGTAAGACTGCATTGCCTAGTGATGTCATACTTGTTTCAGTGTGTGTATGTATACCCCATGCTGTTCTCACAACGAAAGCATTTAGCAACTCACTTCTCAGAATATATTCCCTTTGTTAAATGATGCACAACTGTAATTGGTGTGTGTGAGTGTGTGTGTGTGTGTGTGTTTGTGTGTGTACATCCCTGCACGTGTGAAATGGGGGTGGGAGGGTGGCACATGCCTATAATCACAGTACTTGGGAGACTGAGACAGAAGGATAACAGTCTTGAGGCCAGACTCAGAAACTTAGCCAGACCTTGTTTCAAAATACAAAATAAAAAGCACCAAGGGTGAAGCTTAGAGGTAGAATGACCCTAGGTTCAATCCCAGTACCCTCTAAGAATAAACTAATGGTCAGGGGGTGCAAGTCCCAGCACAACAAAAAGACAAAACAAGCAGATGAGGTGGGAGCAGGGTTGGATCCAGGGATAAACACACCAAGTTCTGTAGGGATGTGTTTCTATCACTCTGAACTTCATTATAATGTATAAATATAATGTACCAATAAAAGTATATAAAGATAAAATAATCTAAAAAAGACAACAAAAACCAAAAACTTTTAGGTACTTTGCTGTTACTACAAGGAGCTCAGTAATGAATCATAAGTTTTTGTGCAAGAATCTTAATCTTTTCAGGTTAATTCCAAGAATTTTCATTAATTGTTAGAATGATACTCTTCATTTGTGTCCTTATTGATTGATTGATTGATTTTTGTGGTACTGGGGATTGAACCCAGGGGCATTCTACCTCTGAGCTATACCCCCAGCTCTATTTTTTATTCTTTATTTTGAAACAGGGTCTCACTAAGTTGCTTTGGGCCTCACTAAGTAGCCGAGACTGGCCGTGAACTTGCGATCCTCCTGTCTCAGCCTCCCAAGTACTGGGATTACAAGGGTGTGCCACCACGCCCAGCTATTGTGTCAATATTTAAAACAAGAACAACAAAAGGAAAATAAACAAACAAACATACTTAAGGACAAGGGTGCAAGCTACTCAGAAAAGATGCAGACTAAAGAAGTATACACAGTGTCCCAGGCTGTCTTTGGAGGCAGGACTTGTGGAGCCCTAGACATGGGGAGCAGGAGGAGGGGTGGGTGTCCAAGAGGCTCTATATTGGGGGCTGTGGTGGAATAGCAAGGCAATGGCTATTTACTAAGTATTTCAAGATTTTAACAACCAACATACCCAGGTCAGTGTGTATTTGATGCTCTTGATACCAAATGCCAAATTACTTTCAGAAAAAAAATTGACTTCTTTTCATATTCTTACCTTTTGTATATGAAAGATTCCACATCACAATAATGGCTGGCTTTTAAATCTTCTTGATGTCGGTGAAATTTGAACAGGTTTGTGTGTGTGTGTGTGTGTGTGTGTGTGTGTGTGTGTGTGTTGTATTAAATATATAATTAGATACCTAATCAAATATGTTTGCTCATTTCTCAGTTACTGTTAATAGAAATAAAGTTACAAGAGAACGTAGGCACTGGACCCCAATCTCTGTGATTTTCAAACTCCTGTTTTTTTAGGTTCGCCATCATAAAATGAACAACACACCCCCTGCATCAGAGCTGCATGTGTGCATATTAAATTGCAAAGCTGTAGTCAATAGTGAATGTCAATCAGAAATCTATTTACTAACTAAGAGACTGTATCTCAAACTGGCACAAAACCCAGCAGATACAAATTTGTTCTTCAGGAAAATTATCATTACCACATGCTCTGAACTTTCAAGTAGATTGTAAATAAAACTGTGAATGAAGCATGGAGAGGTAGTGCATGCCTATAATCCCAGTACTTGGGAGACTGACACGGGATGATCACATGTTTAAGGCCAGCAGTGAAAACTTGGTGACACCCCATTTCAAAATACAATAGGAGCCGGGCATGGTGGCACACACCTGTAATCCCAGTACTTGGGAGGCTGAGACCGGTGGATTCGGGTTCGAGGCCAGCCTCAGCTACTTAGTGAGTCCCTCTGCAACTTAGTGAGACCCTATTTCAAAATAAAGAATAAAAAATAGGACTGGGGGTGTAGCTTAGAGGTAGAATGCCCCTAGGTTCAACCCCCAGTACCACAAAAAAAAAAAAATACAATAGGGCTGGGGTGTAGCTCAGAGGTAGAATGCCCCTGAGTTCCATTCTCAGTATCACACACACACACAAAACAAAATAACACAAAATTGAATAAAAAACACTAAAATGCTAATGAAAAAAGAGGACCTACCATATTACCATATTGTTTTCTATCTAGTACCTGTATCAGGCCATTGCTGCATTCTTATTAGTTCTAAGGCATTGCAATTGAGTTTATTTGCTTTTCTAAGTACAAAGTCATTTAATCTGCAAATAATGATAGTCTTGTCTCCATTCTGCTCATTATCCCTTGTTTTTCGTTTCAAGTCTTATTAAATTAACCAAAACAATCTTATTCACTCTGCTTTTAATGACAATGACTCCAGTGTTGTACCATTACATTCCATTCTTTCAAATCTGTAATGTACTTGTTTTTTAAACAATATACTCATGTTTACTAAAAGTTTTAAATACAATACAATGAGGCAAACTCTTTTGTTAAAATTACATATAAAGAATTGTTTGCTTTTTAGTTATCTAGTAGTGAATGTATTTTTTTAATTTTTTTTTTATTTTTTATTTTTTTTATTCGTACATTGTAAGCAGACATCTTATACCTGAAGCTCCATGCTATGATTATCTGAAGTAAGTAGCCCTAAATTTTATAGATTATATGCTACTATAGACTATATTCTTATAATAGTGGAATAACTAATATCACCTTGTACCTGAGTAAACCAGTTCTTACTCATTTTAACTTACCAGCATTTAGAACTGGACTAAAAATTGTATGTCTAAACACCCCGTTAGAATTTCACTGCTCCAATGCAACCAGACTTGGAATAGCCATGTAACTGGAGAAAGGCCTGTCTTTTTCCTGGAAGGTTCTTCACAAAACCATATTTTTTCAGGACAAAAAGCACATTTGATGGTCCAAACACCCAAGGTCCCAGTGCTCCAATCCTTCTGAAAGGTATTTTTTCGGCCTACGCGAACACTCTTAAAGTGACAGATGGCTCTACTTCCCAAGATGTTACAAATTCAATCATTAGCAATTTCTTATGCTGACCAACAAGAAATTACTTTCTGGAGCTTTCAACCACTGGCCTTTGGGGTGCAAATATTTTGCACTTTGTTCAACAGGAAATACCTAAGAACATAAAGAACACAACATGTGCACTTTGGTTATATTTTTTAAGCAAAAACAAATCAATATTTCTTCAATCATTCCTAATTGTTGATCTAGACTGGCTCACTCTGGATCATTGGAAAATACTAACCTTTGCTTCCTGTCACTTTCTGGTTTCTAAACCTGATGTGCCTGTTCCTCTAGTTCCTACTCTGATTGCATTCATTCTACTGCTTCCAACTAGCTTAAAACATTAAACCTCTGTGTCACCTTACCATGTCACTTATGAAAGGAGACACGATTAAGAATCAGATAAAATTAGATTTTCAAATATTTGGTCATTACTGAGCACCTGATCTCTCCTTTACCAGGTTAATAATTAACTGTTAGATCTGTTTAGTACAATTTTTTGAACTGAACTAAAGAGACCTAGGTTTTGTTTTAACTTAATAATTCTCGGGTTTCTTATTTGTAAAGTGAAGATTTTGATGGTCTCTGAATTCTCTACTATGTTTTAACCTCTGTAGGAATGCTGGTATCTATAGGTATTGCAGAAAAAGAAAACCACCAAATCTAACTATGCTCAGAAGCTATCACTAAAGTTTTTACCAAAAATTTATTATGAGAGGGTTTGTACCACTGGTATTTCATCTATTAGCTGCTTAAATGGGTTAGAAATTATCAACATACCTATATATGATGATATTCTATAGGGTATGACAATTGAGTTGGTATATAATAGGTTAATGAAAATAGAAATGGAAAGCTGGAAAATATGAGATTATTTGAATTTTAGTTCTGTCTAACCCTTATACAACTTTCTGACATTGAAACATAAAAACTGAATAGTGGGACAGATAAAATGACTCTCATTTAAGCAAAGCCCAGAGCAAGGAGAACATATTGCCCATTACTGCCTTCTGGAATGTTTTTCCAGGCATAAATGTATGCACTGTAAATTAATGACATTCTCCCTTACCAAAAAGAATATAGGTTTCCTTTTTTCATGTATAATCTAGCATAAAAAATACTAATTAAAAGTTGAATAATAATAAAGCTTCATTGGGTGGTTTAATTTTAGGAAACATCAATATTGAACATGCACCAAAAAGCAGACACTATAAGATTTAGAATGCAATGCAATTACTCCAAAAACAATTGCTGAAATTAGTGTGATGTGAAAACATGGAGACCCTTAAAAAGCTATCCTGGGTGCTCATTGTGTTTCACTAAAGCACACAAACTCATGCATATCTACACACACAACTTCACAGTCTAGGCTCTACAAAAGCAATGTGGTCTCTATTCCTAGTCATGACTTTCTTTTCTCCTGATTTCCACTTCCTTTTGGGTGGTTCATGGAGCATTTATGTCACACATTTTCCTAGCACTAGAACATATAATCTAGGGATAACAGTGTTGTCTACCAGTTGTATTTTACTGATTTGAATGATTACTAAAATACTATACCAAAGAGTTTGCCATCAATTTCCTTTCTTTTGAACTGTACAGAACTCTGATAATTGCTTGGTGATTATTTGGAAAAGGTGCAAAACATATTTAAAAATACTGTATTTTTCATAAACTATGAGAATTCTCTCCTCACAAATACCAGCCTCTAAAGAAGAGAGACTGATAGGCTGCAGAAGCACCCTTCTGGAACATGTTTTTGAAAAGAAAATCAAAGGATCTCCAAAGAACATGAGCACTAAATGGTATAAAAGTAGCAATTTCATATAGGGCAGCTTTTAGTTTGTTTGCATCACAGTTTTTAAACTGTGATGGTACTATTATGAATACAGAGATTATTTGCACCAGAGATATGCAGAAAATCACCTGCAATTGTCTGGGCAACCAAGAAGAGAGCACTGAAGAGCCACGCATGGTGGTGCACACCTGTAATCCCAGTACTTGGGAGGCTGAGACAGGAAGGTCCCAGGTTCATAGCCAGTCTCAGCAATTTAGTGAGGCCCTCAGCAACTTAATGAGACCCTATTTAAAAAAAAAAGTTAAAAATAGGTCTAGGGGTGGAGCTCAGCAGTAGAATACCCCTGGTTCAATTCCCAGTAAAACACACACACACACACACACACACACACACACACACACACGTGAAATAAGATCCTCCTGTGAGATGTGTGATGAGAGGCAAGTACAAACAGGGGAAAAGGCAAATGGCCTCATTAGCCAGTGACTACAGCTAAGTGATTGATTTGGAAGAATAATCAAGCCACAGGATAATGTAAAACTATTAGGCACGCTATGGATCTCAGCAACATGCGGAGACCCTTTCTCTAAGGCAAGGACAGACAGTTCCTTGATGCCTGGCACATGCATTTTGGCAAAGAAAGGTTATTAGATAAACTTCTCCCAACTGCTAGAAGAGTACTCCCACTAACTGAAGCAGGGTGTCCCTTCTCCTCAAAATGCTGCTTTTCCATGACGATGACACCTAGACCTAGCAATTTTAAATGCATTGCTTTTGATTTCATGAAGCTTACTTGGGTGTGAAAGCTGAGCATCCAGAACTTGAGTTTCTTTCAGAGTTCTGCTTATGTTTCTGATCAATTCTTTATGAAAAGTGACCCTAAAGGGCACCCATATTCCCCCTAAGGCAGATCTTATTATTAATACAGGGTTCAGCCTCTATCAGAAGAACTGCGAGTGTTGCTTCCTTTATTTTGATAAGTTTCTATATTAGCTCCTTGGTGCACCTTGATGTAAGGAATCGCTGTGCAGGTTAAGTGTTCCATTCTCTAGATAGCTCATAAGCATCTGGATAAATCTACATCTGAAATTCAATTAACTTTATATTAAAAGGTCAATTAACTGGGCCAGGATCGAGATTGTTTTTAATTACTTTTCCTTGTAGGGCTTCTCTTTTTTTCCAAGCACAAGTGACACTATCAAATCATAGTCTCACTGCCTGTTGGTTGTCTGAAATTTATATGCAAAAAACATTAGAATCACTGTCTTGGTTAAATTAATTAATATAATACTCTTTAGGCAATTCTTCACCATTATAATCCTTTAGGTCTACAGTACTGTAAGCAATAATAGAGTATTTTAGCTTAAACATTCTGTAGAGTACTATAATGATAGTATCCTTCGTTATTTGTCCTTGTTAGTTTATTTTCTTGCTGAAAAATGATAATCAGGTAAAATAATTTTAAAGAATAGTCCTTATTACATTATATCACAGTGTAGTTTATGAAAAAGGAACCAATAATGTCATCAAAAACTAGCTATTTCATCTTGCAAGAGGGATCATAGTTTTCTTTGCTAATATGGGCAAAATTCAACTCATTTGTGAGGCACTGAAATACATGGTATGTAACATACTCAAAAGACAACCACAGGGCACTAACCAACAATTGGCAATATAGTATCCATGTTAATGAGTGGTAACCATTAATAGGTAAACACTAAGACAAAAGAAAACAATATCTAAATAAAAGATGGAGGGAGGATCCAAGATGGCGACTGAGTGAACTGTCTTTTCACAAACGCGGAGATTTGGATCTAAATTTACCATAAAAAGATCTTTTCAACAGAAGGAAAAAAGCGAAATTTGAAACACAAACAAACAAAGAAGTTCAAGAAAGCAGAGCAGGGACAAGAAAAGTCGCCACCGGCAGCTATCTGCGCTCCGCGCTCCGCGCTCCGCGCTCTGCGCGGGCCCCGCCGGCCCGGCCCCGCCGGGGCAGGCAGCAGTCGGGCTCTGCACCGAGTAAGTAGGCTGTGAAAGGGCAGGACCAGGAGCCTTGGGGGCCACCCAGACGCTGGGAACGGCGGGCCCTGGGACACAACACCCCTGGTACCCCGTGCTGCACCCAGGCGGAGACCAGAACAGCGGGGAATTCAGCGAGGGCACCCTCGGGACTGAAGTCTGTCCCGGCACATCGCCTCAGCGCGGAACTGTGACCGCCCAGAGCCTGAAATGGAATGCAGCCTCTTGGCGGAGGCCTGGGCCTGAGGCGGGAGCGGAGGAGCTGAGCCCGGGAGGGGAAGGGCAAATCGGCCGGCGGGGAGCCGGCGTGCCGTGGAGCAGCGGCCCACCATCTCCCCTGCTAGCCCTCCCCAACCAGCTACCTGCCATCTGGCCAGGCTATCACCAGCCTGCGCCCCTCAGCAATCCGGAAGGACAAACAGGCAGCTATCCAAACCATCATTGTCCGACTGCGCCCCCAGCTGTCCAGGAGGTGGAACAGGCCGAACAGCAGAGAACCGAGCCTGCACGCCAACCCCTCCCACCAACTTCCTGCCAGCAACACAGATCATCAGTGTCCATTTGCGCCACCAGCCATCAGAACAGGAACAGACTGAGCTGCAGGGAGACGTAAGTCGAGTCACGCGCACCTCGGGTGCAGGGTGCGGGATCCACAAAACAAAGGATAGACTCAGCCATCCACCCTGCTAGAGCCTAGACAGAGCCAGAAGGGTGGAGGAACCCAGTGCACACAGGGTCT
>PVLC010024846.1:0-24216 GCA_004027655.1 Graphiurus murinus
AAAAAAAAAAAAAAAAAAAAAAAAAAAAAAAGAGAGAACCATAAAGAAAGCAATCAAGGGGAAATTATCAGAGAGCTTTGGACTGATTTTCCCATGTTGAAAGTTTAGCGGACTTATTTCTGAGGGCCCATTTCAAAGGACTATTTCTATAGATTGGAATACTGCTGGGAATATGATGGAAGTAAAGGGCAGAGAGAACCCATGGCCCTTAGGATAGTAAGGAAAGGATTAATACATAAGCTCCATTACAGTATGAGCAAGTCGCTTAATTACTTCCATATGTGTTGCAGGCAGAGAAGATGTACTCTCCCTATGACCACAATGGTGAAACATGCCATATAGGATCCTCCTTTTTAACCACTGTATTCCTCATTTCCCAGAGAAATTTCCTATTTTCCCTTTAGTTTTGGATACTACATGGAATGCAACCCACAGGTCCACACTTTAGAAAACCACTGGTACTTAAGACATTGTTACTTACCAGTTCCAATGGAGAGGCCACTGCTATTAGAACGGATGGTCTTAGAATTCAAGACTTTCTCTGAGGAAACACATTCAGTAAGTAAGTATTGTATATAGACATAGGCACAAAAAGTGGAGACAAGGAGAGAGATAATATGGGGGATAATTGCTACACCTGATTCTGGGTAGCTTTGTAATGATTACTCACTGTTTAGAAACTAATCTCATAAGCCAAACACCACTAGCTTACTCTACATTCATTATCTAAAGTGGCAATTCTCCATCTTTGCTGTTCACTGTAATCACCTGGGAAGCCGTAGAGAGTAGTAATATTTGGGCCCCACTCTAGAGATTCTGATTTAATTAGTCAGGGCTAGTAGGGTCTGGTCTAGACAGACCCTTGTAAAAGCTCCCTAGGGGTTCTAATGTGCAGCCAAGACTGTGAAGTGCTGATCTAAAATAACAGATTTATAAACCTTTGCAAAGGCCTTAATACTTTAGTTCCAAGTAATCTTCATGCAAAAAGTATTTATGACAAAGTTTCTTTTTAAAGATGTACTAAATGTTTCTCAAGAAATCAGGGGCATCCAGATGAGTTAATTAGTGGATAAATAAAAGTTAAAAAAATTTTTGGTGGGAGTATACACAGCCACAGTTATCAATTTAAGAAAGTTATCGTTTTAAGAAATGGCTAAGAGATCAAGAGATGGAAGATGACAAAGCTTGAAAAATGACAATGTTCTGTTCCTGACACTAGATATGGCATCTCTGACTATCACAACACTTACAGAAGTAGCCTCATCAGGACACTCTGTTTCCAAGGAAGTGATCATCAGTACCTTAGGTATAGGTCAGGCCTGTTAAAGCCATCCCAACCCCACATATATGAAACCCTTACCAACAATGAGAATGGTGTGCCAGCCACGGCAAGACAGGTCCGGGACATGATGCAGAGATCCAAAAATAGGTCGAGGCCATGAGGTACAGATATCAGAACCATGTGGTCTCTCTGTGGGAGTCATTGCCAGGCGGCCATTACCACCATTGCCCCAGGCAAAAATGTGATTATCTAGGAAAAAAAATTAAATGGCAGATCATTTAACAGAATACTGGTCTCTAAACTTCCTGAGTTTCCCATGTTTATACTCCAGAGCTAGAAAGTTGTCCCACTACATACTGAGAGAAAGCTGATTATTATTATTATTATTATTATTATTATTCCTCCTTTTTTTTTTTTTTTTTTTTTTGGTATTAGGAATTGAATCCAGGGGCATTCTACCTATGAGCTACACTTATAGTTCCCTCCATCCCCCCGACTTTTTTTGTGTGCTGGGGATTGAACTGTTCTACCTCTGAGCTAGACTCCCAGTCCTATTATTTATTATTTATCTATTTATGATTTTGAAACAGAGTCTCATTAAGTTGTGGAGGGCCTTGCTAAGTTGCTAAGGCTGGCTGCAAACCTGCAATCCTCTTGTTTTGGCATCCCAAGTACTGGGATTATAGGTGTGTGCCACCATGCCTGGTTTTTTTGTTTGTTTGTTTTTTGTTTTGGTAGTACTGAGGATTGAACCCAGGGGCATTCTACCTCTGAACTATATCTCTAGTCTTTTTTATTTTGGAAAAAGGTCTCCCTAGGTTGCTGAACATCTCACTAAGTTGCTGAGGCTGGGAACCTGTGATCCTCCTGTTTCAGCTTCTTAAGTACTGAGATTATAGGTGTGTGCCATCATACCCAGCCAGAGAAGTACTTTTGACACTTGGGCAGAGATCTGATTGAAATGAGAGAATTTCCAGGCAGATGAAACAACAAATAAACAATAGCATAGGTAACACGGGTAACATCAGTAGCACAAAATGGGAACGAGGAGCCCCTTGTGGCTAGAGCAAAGTAAGGGAGGGGACAGTGGTCATAGAAGAGGCCAGGAAGTGGCTGGAATCCCGGGTCATGTAGGGCCATGCAGGCCACTGTGATGACTGCTTTCTTCTGACTGATGTAGGAAGCCATTAGAGGTTCTGAGCAGGAGGTATTTAAAAGGACCCCTGAGGCCATGATGAGGAGAATGGAGCAAAGATAGAAGCAAAGAGATCAGCTGTAGCAGTGATGATGGCAAGAAGTTGTTGGCTATATTTTGAAGATAATAGCATTTTTTTTTTTTTGTACTGGGGATTGGACCCAGCAGGATTCTCTCTTTGAACTATGTCCCCTACCCTTTTATTTTGAAACAGGGTCTCACTAAGTTGCTAAGGGTCTTGCTAAGTTGCTGAGGCTGGCACTGAATCTGTGATGCTCCTGTCTCAGCCTCTCAACTACTGGAATAACAGGTGTGTGTCACAGTGCCTGGCTAGGATCTGTTGATGAATGGGATGTAGGATGTAGCTGCAATTTATTGGGACAGGCAGGCTGCAGAAAAACCCCAGTACGGGCAGAAAAACCAGATTATACTACATTTGTCCAAGATGCCAAATCCAGAATCCTGATTCTTATCTAAATCAGTCCATTTCTTTTTCTTTTCTGGATTTTTTTTTTTGGTGAAGAGGGGGGTGCTATTAATGATTATGTCAAAATAACTAGCATTAGGACTCACTGGGGATAACTGATCTATAAAGCCATCCTATCTTTTTAGACATTTGGGTAACGGGGCTGTTGAACAACTGACTCTGGAGCTCAATGTAGTGATATAAAACTGTTGGGGTACAGAGGGATTTAAAGGAATCAGCTTACTCTGGAGAAAGGACTGGGCCCTGGAAAGAATTGTATGTTTCTATCATACCACTTGAAAGGCCTGCCTATAGTCTTTCCACCTATCCCGTCACTGTTTATTGAAACCAACATGGTGTTGGACAAGATACAGATAAAAATACTTAATAATCTGAAAACATTTTACCAAAAAAGTTAATTAAAAATTAAAAAGGGAAGAACTTAGAATACCAACTTGCCATTATCAACTTGCCATTATCAAGGAATATAACGCTTAAAAAAAAATCACTCTGTTGGATATAGGAAAAGTCAATGAAGCTTAGTATGCATAACTGGCCACCAATTTCATACAAATAAAAAAGTAAAAGCATGATTCAGCTATTCAAAAATGAGTCTACCTCTTTCCCAATGAGTTAAAACATAGCTACTTGTCCAGAAAGCTTGAAATGACACGTATAGACTCACCATCAGTGGCAGCAATGGTGAACTCATCACCACAGGAGACTCTGATCACTTGTTTCCCGCCGAGGGGTCCCCCCAACAGGTTGATCCCCAGACGTTTCTTGTAATTACCAACACCCAGTTGCCCACATTTATTGCAACCGAAGGTCAGCAGTCGGCCTCGTTCTGAGAGAAAGGCAAAAATAAATAACCAGGTACAAACAGATCATGGAACAGGAGCTCCTGCAGAGTTCTATGCACTCGCTTTTGGTTGTTAGAATATACAAATTTGAGCCAGGTGTGGTGCTGCATGCTTGTAATCCAGTACTTGGGAGACTGAGACAGGAGGATCACAGGTTCATGGCCAGCCCCAGTAACTTAGTAACGCCCTCCGAAACTCAGAGAGACCCTGTTTCAAAATAAAAATAAAATAGCTTGGAGGTAGAATGCCCCTGGGTTCATTCCCTCATAACAGACACATACACACATACACACACACACACACACACACACACACACACAGAATATAAAAATATGAAGCTATCCACATCATCCTGGATCTATGGGTGGCTTTGGTATCTAGGCACAGTGATCAGTAAGGTTCATTAAGTAACTCAATATTGCCGGGCATAGTGGCGCACGCTTGTAATCCCAGCATTTGGGAGGCTGAGACAGGAGGATCCGGGTTCTCAGCTATCTAGTGAGACACTCTGCAACTTAGTGAGACCCGGTTTCAAAATAAAGAATAAAAAATAGGGCTGGGGGTATAGCTCAGAGGTAGAATGCCCCTGGGTACAATCCCCAGTACCGCAAAAAAAAAAAAAAAAAGTAACTCAATATTGCATTTTTCTCTCCAATATTGACTGTGTGTGTGTGTGTGTGTGTGTGTGTGTGTGTGTGTGTGTGTGTGTGTGTGTGTGTGTGTGTGTTTTTTACTGGGATTGAACCCAGGGGCATTCTATCTCCAGTCCCATTTAAAAAATTTTTTTTCTTGAGCCGGGCGTGGTGGCGCACGATTGTAATCCCAGCATTTGGGAGGCTGAGACCGGAGGATCCAGGTTCGCGGCCAGCCTCAGCTACCCAGTGAAGCACTCTGCAACTTAGTGAGACCCGGTTTCAAAATAAAAGAATAAACAAATAGGGCTGAGGGTATAGCTAGGAGGTAGAACGCCCCTGAGTTCAATCCCCAGTATCGCAAAAAAAATAAAAAATAAAAAAAATTTTTTTTCTTTCAAAAGTGTATTGTATTTTATTTTTGTGTGGCACTAGGGATTGAACCCAAGGGCATTCTACTTCTTTTTTTTTTTTTTTTTTTTTTTTGGTACTGGGGATGGAACTCAGGGGCATTCTACCTCTGAGCTACACCCCAGCCCTATTTTTTTTTTTTTTTTAATTCTTTATTTTGAAACCGAGTCTCACTAAGTTGCGGAGTGCCTCACTAAGTAGCTGAGGCTGGCCGCGAACCCAGATCCTCCGGTCTCAGCCTCCCAAATGCTGGGATTACAAGCGTGCGCCACCATGCCCGGCTGGCATTCTACTTCTAAGCTACAACCCCAGTCCTATTTTATTTTTATTTGGAAATAGGTTCTTGCTAGGTTGACCAGAATCTAACTACTTGCTGAGACTGTTCTTGAACCTGCAATCCTCCTGTCTTGGCCTCCCAAGTATTGGGATTACAAGTGTGCACCACCATGCCTGGCTTTAAATTTTTTTATTTTTTATTTTGGGTCTCACTAAGTTGCTGAGGTTGGCCTTGAACCTGAAATCCTTTTGTCTCAGCCTCTCAAGTTCTAAGACTACAGGTGAGCACCACCATGCCTGGCCCAGTATTGCACTTTTAATGTGGAAAATGGGTACTACCTAACTTTGAATATATAGAAGGTGTAACTAGAGACAATAGAAGTCAGGACTTATAGATGGGATATTTTCATTAAAGGATATATTTACAATGCATTTTTTTTTTTTTTTTGGCGGTACTGGGGATTGAACTCAGGGGCATTCTACCTCCGAGCTATACCCCGAGCCCTATTTTTTATTCTTTATTTTGAAACCGAGTCTCACTAAGTTGCGGAGTGCCTCACTAGGTAGCTGAGGCTGGCCGCGAACCCGGATCCTCTGGTCTCAGCCTCCCGAATGCTGGGATTACAAGCATGCGCCACCACGCCCGGCTATTTACAATGCATTTGTAATTGTTATCAGCAACAAGTACTTGAATGCCTAATTTGTTATTGAGATAATACTAGATGCTAGAGGGAAACTGGGAGGATGTATGTATTGTTAAGAAAAGCTAACATATCCAGGTGTGGTGGTGCATGCTTGTAATCCCAGTACTTGGGAGGCTGAGACAGGAGGACTGAAGGTTGGAGGTCAGCCTCAGGTACTAAGTGAGGCCCTCTGCAACTTAGTGAGACTCGGTTTCAAAATAAAGAATAAAAAATAGGGCTGGGGGTGTAGCTCAGAGGTAGAATGCCCCTGAGTTCAATCCCCGGTACTGCAACAACAACAAAAAGAATAAAAAATAGGGCTGGAGGGGTAGCTCAGAGGTAGAATGCCCCTGAATTCAATCCCCAGTACCGCAAAAAAAAAAACCCCAAAAACAAAAAACAAAAAAAACTAACACTTGATAGCATACAAGAACCTGAGCTTCTAAAGCATGTGATATAACTGAAAATCAACTTACCATCAATAGCAGCTGTGTGAGTCTTGCCTGGAGCAATGGTACGTATCTTATAAAAGGACAACTGTTTAGCCAAGGTAAAGGAGGTTGTGTAGGGAACTTCATGATATGCCTGAAACAAGTAAAACAAAGACTTATTAAAAAAACAAAACAAAACAAACAAACAAAAACAATGGAGGGATAATAGGGCTAAGAATAGAAAATGGTCACAGTGACCAAAAAACCTTTCAAACAAATCATGTTACTAAGAGGGTGCCGAGTAGCTTTCCATTTTCAATACGATACAAAAAGGAAATAAGCACGATATGCAAAGAATTTAACATTCCGAATTAGGTATGCAACACATGAACTCTCCATCCCAGAATGTACTTTTGTAAGGATAGAATCATTGATATTTAACTTGGTTATATGCTTGCATACCTAACAAGGGCAGGGCAAAGAGTTAAAATCCTGAAGATTCTTTCCAGCCTATAAAACAATGTGTGATCTAATTTCATCTGTAGGTTCATGTTTCTTAACTTTTTTTCCTCTTTACTTTGTGTGTGTGGTATTGGGGATTGAGCCCAGGGGCATTCTACCTTCGAGCTACATCTCCAGCCCTATATTATTTTTATTTTGAAACAGGGTCTCGCTAGGTTGATGAAATTCTCACTAGTTGATGAGCCTGTCGTCGAACCTGTGATCCTACTGTCTCAGCCTCCCATGTACTAGGATTATAAGCACATGCAACCATGCCCAGCTCTCCTTAACTTTTTATTTATTTTTTTTCAGTACTGGGGATGGAACCCATGGGCATTCTATCTCTGAGCTACATCCCCAGTCCTAATTTTTATTCTTTATTTTGAAACAGGGTCTCACTAAGTAGTTGAGGCCGGCTGCGAACTCGGATCCTTCTGTCTCAGTCTCCCAAGTACTGGGATTACAAGCATGTGCCACCACGCCTGGCTCTCCTTAACTTTTTAAAACCCATCTTCCCTTAGTATAAAAATATCATATGTAAGTTTAAAATTTAAAACAAACCAAAGCTATTTTTTCTTTTCAAACCCAGTGTTTTAACCAAATACAAAATCAAGCAGTGGTCGTTCTGAATATCTCTTCCAAACTACACACTCTCTAGCCTTGCCCTGAGTCTGTACTTGCCTGAGAATTGCTACTTTACAGACTGCTAAAAATTAACTCATGTTTTTACTGAATCAGGAAATTTCTGCCCCTTATTTTGATTCTTTAGAAATGACAACTGCTCAGCTGGATGTGGTGGCGCATGCCTGTAATCCCAGTACTTGGGAGGCTGAGACAGGATGATTGGAGGTTTGAGAACAGCCTCAGCAAGTAGTGAGACTGTCATCAACCTAGCGAGACCCTGTTTCCAAATAAGAAATAAAATCAGGCTGGGAGTGTAGCCTGAAGGTAGAATGTCCCTGGGTTCAATCCCCAGTACCACACACACACACACACACACACACACACACACACACACACACAAGACAACTACACATCATACTTAAACAAAAGAGGAAAAATAGCAATTATGTTTAACAAGCCTCTACAGGATCAGTGAGCTGGGAACAATCAACCTAATGCATGGATTTTTTTTTTTTTTTTTTTTTTATGATACTGGGGATTGAACCCAGGGGCATTCTACCTCTGAGCTACATTCCCAGCCCTATTTTTAATTCTTTATTTTGAAACAGGGCCTCACTAAGTAGCTGAGGCTGGCTGCAAACCCAGATCCTCTGGTCTCAGCCTCCCAAAAACTGGGATTAAAAGCATGTGCCACCATGCCTGGCTTAAATGTTTCTTTTTCATGCTAATTTTCTGTTCCTCTTTCAATAATAAGTTAAAACCTGAATTCCATAATTTTCAGTTTATTTATTGAGGTTGAACCCTGTAAAATACAGCGCAGCTTGATATATTTTTCTGTATGTATGCATATGCTTGTACTACTACCACCATAGCAAGGTGGAGATCACTGCCATCACCTGAGGAGTTCTCCCACCTCTTCTGTTGATATATGGATGCCTCAGCCCAGAGGTAACCACTAATTTGACTTCAGAAGTTAATTCTGTCTGCTCTAAAACTTCACATTATTAGAATCACATGGTATGTATTTTTTTGCAGCGGGCTTCTGCTGAACACAAGTCTCTGAGATCGTTACTTATATTCTTAAATCAAATTCCATGATGACTAACCAATAATCCTGAAGAAATTCCAACCTAGAGAAGTCCTGACAGTATGGTTAGGACACCAAGGGGCACTCACTTCATGGTTGATGATTCCAGACATGCACTGATTCAGACCCAGTTTGTTGAACTCATTGAGTCCACAGGCCAGCACTTTGCCTGACTGGGTCAGCAGAAAGGTTCCATCACAGCCACACTGAACTGCAACAATAATCAAGGCCTTGGGAACATCCACCTACAAGGAAAAAATAAATTGGAAGAAAAAACAATTCCAAATACATAATTTGTATTAGCAAAAAAACACCTCAAATTCTTCCAAAAGTAACATGCTACATTTAGCAGAATAAATACAGGGCAATAAGGGTAGGCCTAGACTTTTTAGATTTGCCGAGCAGATTAAGGATTAGTATTTTTAACCGGGAGCTCAAGTTTTATAATAAAAGAAAAGGAAATTCCAGGTCAACGAGGCAGCCCATATCAGTTTGTTTTAGCAACAGGTTCTCTTTTCTGAAGAAGGCTTTCAAGAAGGGAGACCTCTCAGAATAAGCTGAGAAAGAAGATCTTCACTTCTTTGCTTTGTCCTCTGAGATGGAGGGCTTCTTGATAGCTATAGGAGAAACTCAGTAGTCCTGTGGGTCCCAACATGGTCACTTTATAAGAGAGGTGACAGAGTCCTAAGGCAGCAGCTAGGACTTTCAAATGTTCATATCCTTCAACAGCTAATGTGTGTGAGGCCTGAAACCTCAAACCTCAGTTTATACTACAGCTTTCCATAGAAGAGCAAAGGCAGTGAATACAATTGAGGATGGTTCCCACAAATGCATAATTTAATTTTTAAATGTAAATAAGAACTGGTAACCATAAATGGCATAGTCAATTGAAGTCAACCTCCCAGTGGGAAAGCCTGTGCCACAGGGGAGTGTCACCGAGATATGTGAGAGTACGTGTCTCTCAGCTGGTTTCAGATCCTGTGAGCCTTGTACAGCACCAGCTCTAACAGGGCTGAGAATAATCAGATATGCTGATTCACACCATATGGTCCCTCAACAAAAACAATGATTCCATTCTGGTGCTCAACTGTAGAAATAGGAGGAGAAATGGGTGTGTTGTATTAAGAGGTAGTATATTACTTTCTGGTCTATTCTTGAGTTCTTTAGGGTGTATTTAACTATATGGGACTTTTTCACTGTATATGCTGATTTTAGCTCTTGTCCCTGAGTAAGATGTGACTCTAAAGTGTCCGCAGTAGTTGGAGTCAGTTTCTCAACTTTCTATGATTTAGTCAGATGACGAGACCAGAGTGACAGTCAGGAACCCTAGACTGTCAGTCTCTCAGATGGAAAATATTTCAGAAATAAACACATTGATAGGAGGGAAAGAGGACTTATTTTTGGAGTCCGGGTGATTTAGATAGGCTCTAGGAAGAAGCTATCTGATTTTACCCTTTGTGGTGTATAGTAATCCTCTTCTGAATCCAAACCCAGTCGTCCTGAAAAGCACATAAGAAAGAGGGCCATTAAGATGAGAACCTTCTTCCCAATGAAGATTTTCTGTAAGATTCTCTTTTTTTTTTTTTTTTTTTTTTTTTTCGGTACTGGGGATTGAACTCAGGGGCATTCTACCTCCGAGCTATACCCCCAGCCCCTTTTTTTATTCTTTATTTTGAAACCGAGTCTCACTGAGTTGCGGAGTGCCTCACTAGGTAGCTGAGGCTGGCCGCGAACCCGGATCCTCTGGTCTCAGCCTCCCGAATGCTGGGATTACAAGCGTGCGCCACCACGCCGGGCTTGAATTAACACTTCTTGAACAGAGGTTGTATGATGTGTTTAGATGCACACAAGCCTGAAGTCAGGTTGTGTACCTGGGAAGAAGTGGACAGAAACAAGGCTACACCTACCATATTCACCACAGCCCCAAGAATAGACTTCTTTGTTTCGTGTGAGAACCACCACATGATTATCTCCACAGGAGACCTGCTCCACTGGGTTACTAAGGAAGAAGTTCAGTTGCATGGGTTCTAGCACTTCAGGGCCAGCAACCTTGTCCACTCCCATGCAGCCATAATAATCTGATCCAAAGGCATAGAGCTGACCCTCATCTGCAAATGGAAGAAAAATCACCCATCAGAGGACTGATTTATATTATCCAATCAGAAAGCTGGGCAGGAGTCAGGCATGGTGTTGCATGCTTGTAATACCAGTAGTTGGGAGGCTGAGACTGGAGAATCTAGGTTCGTGGCCAACCTCAGCTACTTAGTGAGGCCCTCCACAACTTAGTGAGACCCTGTTTCAAAAATAAAGAATAAAAAATAGAACTGGGGGTGTAGCTCGGAGGTAGAGTTCAATCCCCAGTACTGCAAAAAAAAAAAAAGCTGGACAGGGCTGGAATGAGAAGTACTTTAGCCAATGATCCCACATGAGATGATTACCTCAGAGAAATCAGAAAGATAGGTCTGTGCAAGCCTAGAGTTGTTTGTATTTAGGGGGTCATATATAGTATCCTACAATAAACAGTTTAAAAAGTGGTAGCCTTATCATGTCAAAAGGACTTAAAAACTTACTGGGACTTTCATTTTATAAAAATAAAAATGAGATAAAAAGAGATATGCCAAGGAATCATAAAGTAATGACAAGATCAAAACTAAATTTAGCTCTTGATCCTGATTTTGTTATCCATAGCCCAAAGAGGTGGTGTGATTATTTTCTCCCAAAGAGGGACACACAGCACATTTCTCCTAATCCTACCTCTTCTGTGTTATCCTCCTACCTTTTCCTTGCTCATCACTTCCTAATACAATAGCAAATTAGGAATGTTGTTATTATTATTTTTGTGGTACTGGGGATTAAACCCAGGTGCATTCTACCTTTGAGCTACACCCCCAGTCCGATTTTATTTCTTATTTGGAAACAGAGTGTTGCTAGGTTGATGAGCGTCTCACTACTTGCTGAGGCTGGTCTTGAGCCTGTGATCCTCCTGTCTCAGCCTCCCAAGTACTGGGATTACAGGCATGCGCCACCACGCCTGGCTGCAGCTCTATTTTTTATTCTTTATTTTGAAACAGGGTCTCACTAAGTTTCAGAGGGCTTCACAAGTTGCTGAGGCTGGTCACAAAACTGTGATCCTCCTGTCTCAGCTTCCTGTCTCAAGTACTGGGATTACAAGCGTGTGCCACCACATCTGGCTGGAATGTTGTTATTAATGAGTATATTTGTTCAATGTCTTTTGTTGTAAAATTTCAACTAAAATAATATAGCATTAGTCACGAAACCCCACATTAAACAGACTCAGATGCTTTCTGCTAATGGCTTACCTGTCACACAGACCGTGAAATCATCACCACAAGACACCTGACGGATAGCTTTGCCTTGCAACTTTTCCACGTGCTTTGGCTGTCGATAGGAAGCTTTGTCTCCATGGCCCAGCTGACCGTGGAGTTTAGTGCCCCCTTGCATGTTCTGTAAATAAAGAGGTCTTGTGAGGTTTAAATTTTTCATGCTAAAAGCCAATCTTTTGTGTGTGTGTGTGTGTTGTGTGTGTGTGTGTGTGTGTTTTGTGTGTGTTGTGTGTGTGTGTGTTGGGGGGGGGGTTCTGGGGATTGAATTCAGGAGCATTCTACATCCCCAGCTGTTTTTATTTTATTTTTGAGATCAAAGTCTTGCTAAGTTGCCCAGGCTGGCCTGGAACTTGTGATTCTCTTGCCTCAGCCTTCCGATTAGCTGGGATTACAGGTGTGAGCCATAACATCTGGCTTTTATAGCTGTTTCTTCTTTTTTTATTTTGGTGCTGAGGATCAAATCCAAGGGCATTCTACCTCCAAACTATACCCCCAGCCCAATTTTATTTGGAAATGGGGTTTTGCTAAGTTCTGAGAATCTTATTACATTGCTAGGCTGTCCTTGAACCTTCAATCCTCCTGTCTCAGCCTTCTGAGTATTGGGCTTACAGGTATGAGCCACCACGTCCTCCATGCCAGGCTTGTCTTTGTTTTTTAACTTTAATGTGAACTATATATTTAATTATGGGTGATGGTGAAAAAAATCCATTAGAGAGAGAGTCTAATTTGATTGCTTTCTATAGGAGTATAGCCTTTGAAAATCTACCTTTTCTAGAAGTCTTATAAAAAATTTTTGTGGTACTGGGCTAAGTTGCTGAAGCTAGTCTTGAAACTGTGATCCTCCTGTCTCAGCCTCCCAAGTATTGGGATTACAGGCATGCACCATCACATCTGGTAGTTTTATAAATTTTGAAAAGTTTATCTGCAACACAGAATGGTTCTAAAGAATCTAGCTATATCAAAGAGGCTGTGCTATACAGCACTAAGAATAGTCCTCACTGACTTTCAACAATTTTACAGAGATAAGTAATTCTTTCCATAATGACCCAACTACAAGTCCTTATATAATAATGGTATAGTGTATTTAAGGCATGGATTTTACTCTACTTCTGGTAGCCACTCTCAAAGGCTAATTCTCTAAGGGACAAGGTTTTAGGAAATAACTGCACCTTATTGCTCTCCAGAGGCCAAATCATTCTTTCAATCAATAGCTGAGTGTCTACTCTCTCACACAATGGGGATAAAGCAGTGACTTGGACAAATAAATATATAAATATAGTCCTTGTTCTTGTGGAGAAGATATCTGAAGCCACTAAAAACAATGAGCTCCCTCAGGAAAAGAATCAAAGGTGTAAGATAAAGTTGGGTAAGGGAAAAGCAGCTTGAAGTGGGCTTGAGAAGGTATGGCTAATGAGACGGGGAAGCCGTGAGAATGTGCTCTTATGGAAGTCAAGTGAACACAGCTTCAAGAAGGGAGTGATCAGTTATGTCAAATGCTGCTGAGAGGTAGGATAGATTAGAACTAAAAAATCACCTGCTTTACTTTAGGAATTTATAGGTCATTTTGTCAAGACCTCTTTCAACCGAGTGCAGGGAGGGAAGCTGCACTGCAAGTGAATGAGAGAGCAGGGGTGAAGGAAATGGACAGCAAACACAGTGTGTTAAGAAGGTGAGAGACAGCAGAATCTAGAGAACAACAAAGGGAAGTTCTATGCAAGATATACTTCAGCCATCTTCAATCACTGTGGGGGGATCTTGGATCCCCACAACCCTATGGCACAGTGCTTTACTTGTTTACCTATTTCACAGGTACTCACTGCTCTGAACCTCACAATAACAGAACAGAGTAACTGACTTGTCTAAAATCATGCAGCTGTAAATGGGAGAGCCCAGAATCTCAAGTCCAAATCAAGGGCTCTTAATTTTCTCTGCCTCTCTCATTCATTCAGAAAAATTTATAAGTGAACTAGTTATGTCCAGGCACAAGGGACACATCAGTGAGCTAAACAGACAAAATCCCTGCTCTCACAAGAGCTTCCGTTTCATCACCTCATGCTGCAGTACTGCTGCACATCTTCAACTAACAAAAGCTTAGATATCCTGGGTCCAGTAAACAATGAGGCTTACAACACTTTTCCAAAGTCTTTAGCTTTCACTTACCACCCAGGTATACAGTTCTTTCTCCACTGTAACCACAGCAAAGTGGGTATTCCCTGCGCACACCTGCCGGGCAGTACAACCACTCTTGATGACATCCAATTTCTGGGGAGTAGATTTCCCACCACCCCAAACGTAGACTTCGCTGGTTCGTGATGTCACCACGGCAATGGGTGCTTCAGTCACTGTGCTTGACCTGCCAGCAACCCCCAGAACAAAAGCACGTTTAGCATATAAACAGCATCAAATAAGACAACTTCCAGTCTGTTCCCTCAGAACTGCCAATTATGGAATGAGAAAATATGTTCTTTCAACCATCTCTCATTGTAGACTTTGCAATTCCTGCCTCAGGGCTTCATCACAACTTGGCCAGATCAGACCCTAGTCTGATCCAGAAAACCTGGAACACCTTCCAACATTCATCAAGGTAATGATGTCCACTTTAGTGTGAGGGTGAAATTATGGCTTTCTTCTTAAAAATGACTATGTGACATTTAAGCAGATGTTGGCTCCTGAAAAGATACCAAAAGCTGCTGGGATTAAATAATACACAGATCCAAGTAAGAACCCTCTGGTGGGATTTTAGGATATACAGTAGTAATTTTCAAGATTCTCTTGAGTATTACCTTGGTCTCTTTGTAGGTGCATTAAGCAGAGTGACTTTTTCTTCCATCTCTCTACCAAAAGAAAAAGAAAGATATGTGAATGAAATAACAGGTTTCTACACTGCAACAATGTCTCTTTAACACATCTCACAGACTTAATCCTCTAATTAACCATATGCATCCTACAACATGACAATACTTTTAGGAAGGTACCTTGATACAACTTGAACAGTTACATAGGCCTTGCACTAGATGATTCATAAATATGAGAAGGGCCATTTGCAGTTTGGGGCCATTTGCTTTGTCTCTCTTAGGAACAGCCTGGGTTGGAGCAAGAAGCCTCGAGAGCTTCTAAAGTTTCAAAGCACATGCTGGACATCTCCATCTGGTCTGCCCACTGACTCCCAAACACATTTCCAAACCTGGACTTATTTTCTTTCTGACTTCCCTATTTCTATATCCCTTCTCCATTCTCCCAATCGACTTCAGCCTTCTCTGACTCCTCTCTTCCCCTTTCTTCAACATCTCAAGTCTACAGATTCTACCTTTTATTTTTATTTATTTATTTATTTTGGTACTGGGGATTGAACCCAGGGGCATTCTACCTCCGAGCTTTACCCTCAGACCTATTTTATTTTTTTTATTTTTAAACAGGGTCTCACTAAGTTGCAGAGGGCCTCACTAAGTAGCTGAGGCTGGCCTCAAACCTGGATCCTCTGGTCTCAGCCTCCCAAATGCTGGGATTACAAGCGTGCGCCACCACGCCCAGCAGATTCTACCGTTTATACTCAACTCTTCCTGTCCAGTCTCGACACCTCAGTTCTGGGCAGTTTCATTTCCCACTTATACTGTGGTAGCGCCTCCTGGTCTGTCTCACTACAGTCCGAACCTACTTTTGTCAGTTCTAAACTAACCTAACATTGATCCTAGTTTTGCTAAGTGACTCATTAGGTATGCCTCTCATCACATGGACCACCCTCTCACAAATGCCTAATACTTCTGTACTGTCTTTGTGTGGGAGGGGGTGGGGGGATACTAGGATTGAAGCCAGGGGCATTCTATCATTGAGCTACGCTCTCAGTCTCTCCCCTCACTTTTTTTTGGAAACAAGGTCTCACTAAGTTACCATGTGCTGGCCTTAAACCTGTGATTTCTCCTGTCTGTCTGCCTCCCAAGTACTGGGAAACAGGCATGTGTCATTGTGCCTGGTTTCTGTACAACCTTCCTCCTCTCCTCCTTCTTTCTCTCGTTCTCTCTTTGTGGCACTGGGGATTGAACTCAGGAGCATGCTACCTCTGAGCTGAACCCCTAGCCCTTGTTTTGTTTGGTACTAGGTATTGAACCCAGGGGCATCTACCTCTGAGCTACACACACAGCCTGATTTTATTTTTTTATTTTGAAGTAGGGTTGTGCAAAGTTGCTGAGGCAGATCATGAAACTGCAATCCTCCTGTCTCAGCTTCCCAAGCACTGAGATTACAAGCATGCACCACTATGCCTTTTTTTTTTTTTTTTTTTTGCGTAACTGGGGATTGAACCCAGGGGCGTTCTACCTCCAAGCTACCCCCTCACCCCCACCCCCACCTCCACCTATTTTTTATTTTGAAACAGTATCTCACTAAGTTGCAGAAGACCTCACTAAGTAGTTGAGGCTGGCTGCAAACCTGTGATCTATCCTCCTGTCTCAGCCTCTCAGCCTCCCAAGTACTGGGATTATAAGTGTGCACCACCATGCCCAGCTTCCTAGCCCTTTTTAAAAATTTTTGTTTTGTAACATGGTCTGGTTAGGTTGTTGGAAGTCTCACTATGATGCTGAAGCTGTCTCTGAACCTGTGATCCTCCTGTCTCAGTCTCCACAGTACTGGTTTACAGGCATGTGCCACCATGCTTGGCTCTGTACTGTGAATTAAGCCTGGCATTCAAGATTCCCAAATTATCTTTCTAGCCTTCCTTTCTTTTACTTACACCCCATGTTCTGGCCCAGATTTAGCACTAAATTCTTTTTTTTTTTGCGGTACTGGGGATTGAACTCAGGGGCATTCTACCTCCGAGCTATACATCCAGCCCTATTTTTTATTCTTTATTTTGAAACAGGGTCTCACTAAGTTGTGGAGTGCCTCACTAAGTAGCTGAGGCTGGCCACGTTACAAGCGTGCGCCACCACGCCCGGCAGCACTAATCTTTTATAGATGAATTAGTAGGGTGGTACCCAGGCATCAGGAATTAATTTTTTATTTTTTATGTGCTTTTATTGGTACATTATGGCCTCACATCATAATGTAAGTCATGTTGACAACGACATACATGCACACAGCACTTGGTACCCTCCTCGCCCAGGCATCAGTAATTTTTTAAAACTCCTGAGATTTTGCATTGAGAGCCTGAGGTCTAGAACTGCTGATCTAGCCAAAGAAGACTTTGTGTTTCCTGAATATTTCCCACAACTTCCTGTGTCTGTGCTTTCACTTATGTTATTTTTCTCTGTCTAGAAAACATTTTATGCTTTTCTATCAAAGTACAAAGTTCCAATGAAGTGCTGCATGTAAATTATAATAATTTTAGTAAAAATTTCAAATAAAAAGTATTGATTTGAATATTTAAATAAAAGATTAAAACACTATACCATTGGGAAATAAGCTAGATAAAAATTTTAAATATGCTTATGTAGCCTCAAAGGGTGATATTACCTAAGCATGCATAAAACATAAATGGAAAGACATGATGCTGCATCTAGAGTATTACACATAATTCCAGGCACAAAAACACTGGTTAGAAATCAGACACTTCACAGAAGAAGAAATACAAATGGCCAATAAATGTATGAGGAAATGTTCCACATCATTAGCAATCAGAGAGATGTAAATCAAAACCACCTTGAGATTTCACCTAACCCCAATCAGAATGGCAATCATCAAAAACACGAGCAACAACAACTGCTGGCGAGGATGTGGAGAAGTGGGAACTCTAATACATTGTTGGTGGTACTGCAAACTAGTGCAACCACTTTGGAAAACAGTATGGAGGATCCTCAGACAAATAGGAATGAGCCTACCATATGATCCAGCAATACCACTTCTGGGTATCTACCCAAAAGAGCAGAAACCAAACTGTCAGACCAACCCATGTGTATCTATGTTTATAGCTGCACAATTCACAATTGCCAAACTATGGAAGCAGCCAAGATGTCCATCAACAGACAAGTGGATTACAAAACTATGGGATATGTACACAATGGAATTTTACTCAGCCATAAAGAAGAACAAAATCATGTTATTTGCAGGGAAATGGATGCAACTGGAAAATGTTATGTTAAGTGAGATTAGCCAGTCACAAAGAGAAAGGAAGCATATGTTCTCCCTAATATGCGGATGCTAGGGAGAAGATGGGACATAAGAGGGTCTCCAGACAGAAAAGGAGAGACCCTTGATAAACAAAGAAGTTGATTTAACCGAAAGGGATTGGGGGGGGCGGGGACACCCTAATGTACATCAAGGTTACTCACTAAATTGAACCTGAGAGAGAGGGAGGGCGAGGGAGCGGGGTGGGAATTGGGGGAAGGGGACAAATGAGAAATGTAGGCACATATGTCGTTTTCAATCTGTACCTAACAAAGATGTCTGCTGACAATGTACAAATAATTATAATAAAAAAAATAAAAAAATTAAAAAAAAAAAAGAAATCAACTGGAAAACAGAAAAAATTAATTATGAACCAAGGGCTTAAATGTACAAACCAAAACTATGAAACTATTAAAAGAAAATAGAAGGCAGGCGTGGTGGCGCACGCTTGAAATTCCAGTACTTGAGAAGTTGAGACAGGAGGATTGCAGGTTTGAGGACAGCCTCCGCAAGTAGTGAAACTCTCATCAACCTAGCAAGACTCTGTTTCAAAATAAAAAAAGCTGCGCGTGGTGGTACATACTTGTAATCCCAGTACTTGGGAGGCTGAGATAGGAGGATCACAGGTTCAAGGACAGCTACAGCAAGTAGTGAGACTCTCATCAACAGAGTGAGACCCTGTTTCCAAATAAGAAATAAAATCAGGCTGGGGGATGTAGCTAAAAGGTAGAATGCCTCTGGGTTCAATCCCCAGTACCCCATACACATACACATACACACACACACACACAAACACAAAAAAAAGGGCTGGGTGTAGCTCAGCAGTAGAATGCCTGAGTTCAATCTCTAGTGCCAGGAAAAACAAAACAAAAAAGCAACAACAACCCCCCCGCAAAAAAAAAAAAAAAAATCAATATAAGCCAGGTGCAGTGGTACATGCCTATAATCTCAATACTTGGGAGGCTGAGACAGGAGAATCACAGGTTCAAGGACAGCCTTAGCAAGTAGTAAGACTCTCATCAATTTAGCAAGACTCTATTTCATTTTCAAAATGAAAATAAAAAATAGGGCTGGGTGTGTAGCTCAAAGGTAGAATGCTCTAATGCTCTTGAGTCCAATCCCCAGTGCCACCAAAAAAAAAAAAAAAAAAAAAAATCATCAACCTAAATGTCCATCAATAAATGAATGAATACATGAATATGCTGGGTATGTGGCACATGCTTGTAATCCCAGTATTTGGAGGCTGAGACAGGAATATCTCAGGTTTGAGGCCAACCTCAGTAATTTGGTGAAACCCTGTTTCAAAATAAAAAATAAAAAATCAGGCTGGGGGTGTAGCTCAGAGGTAAAATGCTTCTGGGTTTGGTCCCTAGTACCAAAATACAAAACAACAAAACAAAAAAGTGAATGAAGAGAGAAAATGCAGAATATACACATAATAGAATATTATTTGCCATAAAAAAGAATAAGATTCTGTCATTTGCAGAAATATAGATGGAACTGGAGGGCATTATCTTAAGTGAAATAAGTGAAGCACAGATAGACAAATACTGCATGTTCTTATTTTTATGTGGAAGCTAAGCAGAGAATAGGACAGTGGTTATCAGAGTCTGGGAAGGATGTGGGTAAGGAAAGGATAGAAAGAGGATAGTTATCTGGCAGAAGGGTGTAGTGGATAGGAGAAATAATTTCTAATGTTTCTAAATGGTACAGTAGGATAACTATGGTTAACAACAATCAATTAAATATTCCAAATTAACTACAAGAGAGGAGTTTGAAGGTTTTCAACACAAATAAATGATGTATAAGCCAGGTGTGATGGCACATGTCTATACTTGGGAGGCTGAGAAAGGAAGATTGCATGTTTGAGGCCAGTCTCAGCAACTTAGTGAGACCCTATTTCAAAATAAAAAAATTAGAGCCAGGTGTGGTGGCACACACTTGTAATCCCAGTCCTTGGGAGGCTGAGACAGGAGGATTGCAGGCTCGAGGCTTTGAGAGGCTGAGAAAGGAGGATCACAGGTTCGAAGCCAGCCTCAGCAATCTAGCAAGGCCCTCTGCAACTTAGTGAGACCCTGTTTCAAAATAAGGAATAAAAAATGGGACTGGGGGTATAGCTTGTATAGCTTGTAGCTTGGAGGTAGAATGTCCCTGGGTTCAATCCCCAGTACCACCAAAAAAAAAAGGGTTGGGGGTGTAGCTCAGAGGCAGAATGCTCCTGGGTTCCATCCCCAGTACCCCCCCCCCCACACACACACGATGAAATACAGATTAGAAAGAGGAGGAATACTTCTCCTTTCAGTTGAGGTTTGAAGCTTCCTAGAGGTAGGACAGTGTCTAGAAACATCTGACAGAATGAAACGTGATAGAAAATAACCTGTAAGGCATCAATAAAGCTTAACTGCAAGAAATGGGCAAAAGGTACTTGAAGAGGAAGAATCCCACTCCAACCTACCATCTCAACAACCAAGCTTAAATCATTTGACAAACACAATGACAGAACTTAAGAGATACAAACCAAAGGATATCAATTCTTTAAAATAAAAAATCCACAGAATGGGAGAGTGAAAGGCTCCCGGGTCTCATCAATATAAATTTAAAGCAAAACAGTTAAAGAGGTAAAAGGAGCCACCCTCAAGCAATGAAAGCAGAGGTGTTGGTAGAAAATGACACTAGAGTAGCCAAGTTAGAAAACACTGCCCTTTTTTTGTGGTACTCTGGATCAGGCCTCTAACAGCCATTTTTGGAAAGACAATGAAGTGACTCCTTTGTACCTTACCTCCTGCGCTTCCTGAGCAGGGGGCGATCCAGAAGTTCATCTGCAGTGGGTCTCTGCTCAGGGTCCTAAGAAGGAAAAATAGATTAGTTTTCACTTAAAGGAAATGGGCAATATGGGATCTAATGAGAAATTTTACTTTCTCTCAGAGGCTATAATCCTTTTGTTTAAAAAAAAAAAAACCATAATCTTTTATGTCACATTCCACATTTAATGCCAATCCTTGGTATCAACAACACTTTATGTGAATGAAGATATATACAGTGCATTTTCCTTACCTGTTCAATCAGCGCAATAGCTTTCAAACCTCAACATACACAGCATGAAAAAATCATCTGGGTGCTTATTACAAATAAAGGATTTTGGGCTTTATCCACTGATATTCTGTTGGTCTGGAGCGGGGTCCAGAAATCTTTTTTACTTATAAAACTTCTTTACTCCTTGGTGATTCTAATGCCAGTGGTTTATAGACCATACTTTGAGTAATACTAGAACTACACATAAAGTAAGGGAATCATGAGATATCAGAACTATGTATGTTCTGTACATTAAGAACTCCAAGCCGGGCATAGTGGTACACGCTTGCAATCCTAGTACTTGGGAGGCTGAGACAGGAGGATCACAGGTTCTCAGCCAGCCTCAGCTACATAGTGAGGCCCTCCGCAATTTAGTGAGACCCTGTTTCAAAATGAAGAATAAAAAATAGGGCTGAGGATATAGCTCCAGTATTGTAAAAAACAAAACAAAACAAAGGAACTCCAAATTATCTCTGATACTGCAGATTTGTAAAATCAATTTACAGAAATTAATCTTGACCATAAAAAAAACAAAACAGGGGAGGCTGAGACCAGAGGATCCGGGTTCGAGGCCAGCCTCAGCTACCTAGTGAGGCTCTCCACAACTTAGCGAGACCTGGTTTCAAAATAAAGAATAAAAAATAGGGCTGGGGGTGTAGCTTGGAGGTAGAATGCCCCTGAGTTCAATCCCCAGTACCGCAAAAAAAAAAAAAAAAAACAGGGCATAATTTAGATGGCAAAAACATTTCACAAATTAATTCTTACAAAGCAGAAAAAAGTAAGAATTTGTTAGCTGAACCACACAATTACCATGAATTCTTGGTTTAGCCACAAATACATTCTGCCCTGGGGAGATGGATGTGGTTTATATCTATGCTATACCTCAAATACTGAGGCTAGAACAGAAAAACATGAAATTGAAATCAATATATGTCACACCTACCTGGTCAAGGCACGAATGGACCATCTGGATCAATTCCAAAGAGTACTGGCTAGAATCAACTTCCATGGCTCGGATTCCTTGTACAATCTTCACACACAAGTTGAGTGGGTTCTATGAGAAAATGATGACTGCATTGTTCCTGGTTATATAAAGATGACATTATAATCTGCCAGCAGGGTCTCTGTAATGTCTGTGACCATTATTTAAATAACTGGCAATCATCCTGAATTAGGTCTAATTTTTTTTTTTTTCCCCCCGGTACTGGGGATTGAACTCAGAGGCATTCTACCTCCGAGCTATACCCCCAGCCCTATTTTTTATTCTTTATTTTGAAACCGAGTCTCACCAAGTTGCGGAGTGCCTCACTAGGTAGCTGAGGCTGGCTGCGAACCCGGATCCTCCGGTCTCAGCCTCCCGAATACTGGGATTACAAGCGTGCGCCACCACGCCCGGCTAGGTCTGATTTAATTTTATAACTATTAGTATGTGTCAGTAAGAAATGGCTGAGGATGCAGTGTGGCTCTCAGATGGAATGAAGCTAACTGGTCACTGTGGAGCTGAAAAGTGTGACTATGTGGCCAATAGAAAATTGCTCAGAATATATTCTAATCTGGCCCTTCAAATGAATCCTAAGAAAAAGAAAAGCATGATTAGCTATGCTTCTTGGCTTCAAGTAACTCCCTTGCCAACTAATTTGCCTCATAATGTATATATCCTAATAATGGCTAACTAGGCAATACAGTAAATAATACATCAGCAAGACCTCACAATAATATCTGCTAATAATACTACCACCACCTTATTGAGAGATTACTATGAACTAGATAGGCATATTACATACATGAGTTTGGGGGGGGGTGGTTACTGGGGATTGAACCCAGGGGCATTCTACCTCTGAGCTACATCCCCAGCCCTATTTTTAATTCTTTATTTTGAAACAGAGTCTCACTAAGTTGTGGAGGGCTTCACTATGTAGCTGAGGCTGGCCAAGAACCCAGATCCTCCAGTCTCAGCCTCCCAAGTACTGGGGTTACAAGTGTGCACCACCACACCTGGCTACATATATGATTTTTTTTTAACCTCGCAATAACAGTACAAGGAAGCTATTATTATTAATTTATACACAAGAAAAAAGGGATTCAGAGATATAAAGTAACTTGCTCAAAATCACAGAGATAGTGAAAATGAAGCAAACCAAAGATTTTTGCACCACCAAAGACTATTTGACTTCAAAAATCTTTTTTTTTTTTGAGGTACTGGGGATTGAACCCCAGCGGCATTCTACCTCCAAGCTACACCCCTAGTCCTATTTTTTAGTCTTCATTTGAAACAGGGTCTCACCAAGTTGCAGAGGGCCTAAGTAGCTGAGGCTGACCACGAACCCGGATCCTCCTGTCTCAGCTTCCCAAGTACTGGGATTACAAACATGCGCCACCACACCCAGCTAAAAGTCAATTTTATTCTACTATATTATTTAGGAAAATTTGATGATATACCAGAACAAACTTTAGGATTCAGAAAAATAAGCAGATGTCATGAAAGGCCAATGAGATTTACATTATCTTATATTTGCACTCTTCATATGCAATATAAGAAAACCTCTGTAAAGGTGATTTGACTAAATTCTCACATTTGGTTGAAGGAGAATGGACATGAATCCATTTTAGCTACTCAAAGTGTGGTCCACTTGTGAAACAAGTGAGCTTGTGAGAAATGCAAAAGATTGCCAAGCTTGGTGGAGGACATCTGTAATCCCAGTACTTAGAAGGCTGAGACAGGAGGATTGCAGGTTCTTGGTTCTTGGCCAGCCTCAGCTAATTAGTGAGGCTCTCTGCAATTTAATGAGACTCTGTTTCAAAATAAAGAATAAAAAATAGGGCTGGGGGTGTAGCTTGGAGGTAGAATGCCCCAGGGCTCAATCTCCAGTACTGCAAACAAACAAACAAAAATGCAAAAGATCAGCCCTTACCCCAGACTTGCTGAAAAAGAATCTGCATCTTAACAAGATACCCAGGCAATTTTGTATGCATATTAAAGTCTGAGAAGCATTGCTTTACATCAAACTTCACTTTGCTTAAAAAAGGAAGAAGGCCAAGCATGGTGGCACATGCTTGTAATCCCAGTACTTGGGAGACTAAGACAGGAGGATGCAGGTTGGCGGCCAGCCTCAGCTACTTAGCAAAGCCCTCTGCAACTTAGTGAGATCCTGTTTCAAAAATAAAGAATAAAAATAGGGCTAGGGGTGTTGTTCGGAGGTAGAATGCTTGAGTTCAATCCCTAGTATTGCCAGAAAAAAAAAAAAAAAAA